>JAVHNL010000134.1:0-31937 GCA_031216105.1 Dalbergia cultrata | reverse complement strand
TTCTTTTTGGTTTACTTGTTCAATGCAAAGTATGTCTTTATGCTGCTTTTGAGATGACATGCTCTATATATATTTCCATGAGCTGTGGCCACAGAGTGATGCAAGTGTAAAATTATGAATGCATCGTCGTTGACATTCTGTGAACTGACTCCTATTGTTTGACATCATATTGAGCTTGTCTTTGATAATGGTTCTGCAGGTGATATCCTTGTTTCCTATTTAATGTATGATTCTCCAACTCTAGGCTTGTGATATTGTTGTTATCATGTATCTTGATAGATATACTCAGTGCCTTTTGTTGCATTGTATAAGAATTCAAGATCCAGTCTATTTAAATGAATGAATGTGTCTTCTCTTATCTACTATCAATTAATCTGCTTTCAAATTTGGTACGGACCTAATTAATGTGTTACGGCTTTCATATTTCATGGAGCCTTTGATATTTTATCTGAATCTTGATGGTTTGGAGTTCACCTGAGTAGGAGCTTGCAAGTTTCATACATTGGCAATACGCGGTTTTGCATACTTGCAATCTAATATACTTCCTGGCTTTGACAATTTTGCCATTACCCTCATATTTTGTCCTTAAATATTACTTGTTTTTACAAGTTCCAATCTACATAATGTACATTTCATCATTGCATAAAATTGATCAATTATTATCATATATAAACATGCTAGTTAGTAATTATTTGTATGAATATATGGTAGAGTTTCATGCCATGATTAATATTTTTTTTAAAACGTCATCACAAATTACGGCGGTTTTAAACCGCCATGATTAATATTTTTTTAAACATCACCACAAATTGCGATGGTTTTAAATCACCATAATTTATTTTTTAAACTATTTCACTAATTGCGGCGGTTTGAAACTGCCATAATTCAACCACCGCAATACACGTGAATTATGGTGGTTATACAGGGCAATTGCGGCGGTTCTTTCATAACCGCCGTAATTTACCGAATGATGTTGGTAATTACGGCAGTTCTTTGAACTATCATTTGCTGAGAAAAACGGTGGTTGTAACTGCCATAATTTGCAAAAAAACTGCCGTTATTTTCCTATTTTGTTGTAGTGGATGAAGAAAAGAAATATGAATCCCCTTTATGTCCTAAAATGGTTAATCCTATAAGACGAATATTCAGCCACTATGTTCATTCTATTAGTGCTTTGGGATTAGTGTAGACTTTTAAAGGTCATGATTCCTAGATTGCCCCTATCTATGGGATAGAGACCCAGCTTACAAAAGGATCACAAAGAGGGATGAACTCTCTCAATATGACCAATTCATGATACTAGTAACAATCTGGGTGGTGTCCCACCAAATGCCAAGTGGGTATGAAGCCCTTCAATGACAATGCTGGGACTCCGCTTAATCCTAATGTTGCACCAGCTCGAGTATGGAGCCAAAAATGTGTGTGAGATAATAATAGTGCACTGTGTGTGAGGAGTAAATCTACTACCACAAAATGAAAGACCAAACAATATGTACAAAAAAAAAGTCTTCTACCCTAGAGTTTGAATGATACGTAATTACAAATTATTTATTTACAATAAGAAAAAGGACATTTAATTACGGTAAAATAAGAAATAAAAAAATAGTATGGAAGAGAAAAATAAATATTATAAGAGTTATAATTATTTGCATAATTTACTTTGATAGGTTTGACTCTCTAAATATCTCCAGTGGAGTTGCCAGACTGTCACAACATCCCGAGAGGGTGCCATAAAAAAATAACAACAAAAATTTTATTCCTTAAAGAAATAAATGTAGTCGCCACCAATTTTAATTTTAGCTAAAATTGAAAAACCTTTTGATTTGCAAAACTGGTCTTTTAAAAAGATTTGAGTCCGGGAGTCCAATTATGATTAGGAAAGGGTGAAAACTTAATCCCACTACACGACTAATACATCCACATAAATACGATTACCTTAGGGCTTATTATGCAAATTAATTTATAACTTAATAACATTTATTTTTCCCCTTTTAAAAGTCACTATTATATACAAAAATTAAATTAAATTAAATTAAATAAGAGAAAATTAAATCAAAAGAGTAAAAAAAAATTTTAGCTTGATAGTTTTTGGTTACGTTGACGTATTCTGGTGAAACGAGGAATTCAAAGTCACGTCGTTCTTATAGAAAATAATTGTGCATTAATGGATTTTAATTAAGAAACAAAAATAAAAAGTGTTGATTGATTTTATCTGTGAAAATAATTTTAATTGACAAATTATTTAAAATAAAGGAAATAAAATAAGACTAAAATTAAAAAAAAAATCACACCTACTTTAACACTGTAATGTGGGAATAAGGAAGAAACAAAACTGTAAGGAAACAGTGGCACAGTGGTAGCGTTAAGGATGATTACTGTGATAGTGGTGGCTTTGTGGATATGGTGATTGCAACAGTTCTGGAGGTTATGGAAAGTTGATAATGATTGTGGTTACGATAAAAACTAAGATCCAAGATGAGTATGGTGATAGCAATGGGGTTTATTGATGATGAAAGGGTTATGATTTGGTGAGAGGGTTGTAATAATAGTAATGGAGGCCAAGCAAGGGAATGATGAATGAAAATAGGTCTTTTTTGTGGTTAATTATTATATAGAGAGCATAGTAGAGAGATTTAAGGGTTAGTTATAGTTAAGCCAGTTAGGATTTTAATTGATTTATTTTATTGAGCCAATTAAGATTTTGATTTGATTTTACTTTTTTTTTTGTCAGCTGAAATTAAATTTAAATTCAAATGCACAAAAAATAAAAAATAACAATAATAATAATAACAATAAATTGAAAACAAAAAGTATGGTGTTCACACCATCTACTATTAGATGGGAAGTGGATCCCATTTAAGTAGCACATTATTCAATAATAAATGAGATATTAGTCAATATGATATCCCATAATTTATAAGTATAATTAATATTTCTCAGAAACAAAACTAAGGTAATGCTACGAGGACATAGCTTGACTTTGGACATGTTATGTAAAAAGGGGAACAAGTATCCAAATCCAAATAAGAAAAGAATATGTGATGCAAATTCAGAGATTTCTAAAGGTATATTGAGGTTGAGTTTTTAGTTTTTTAGATTTTGTAAAGGAAATATTATAAATTTTGAAAACTATAAATTCTAATTTTTTATTTTTATTTTTAATTTTTAGTATTTCCTTCACAAAATCTTAAAAAATAAAAACTCAAAATTAAAAACTCAAACCCAACTTACATGCCTTGAGGATCTTTGAGATTTTTTCTTAAAATCATAGGACCTAAGGTGTGCGGAAGGACGCAATGCAAATATATGTAAATGCAATAGTGTATCCGATATGTCTCCTTGCGGCAACTAATTCAATCTTTTGACTGCGGGATAGAAAAATGATTTTTTATTAATAATTTTTTTCCCACCAGCATATTCCTAGTAAAAAATAGTGAATAATTTTTTTAAAAGTATAGAACTTGTAGATGTAGGTTTTATCTTTAAACACCTGGACCTTCTATATATACACATTCTCAAAAATTAAACTTCTAATTATGTACTTAAGAAAATCAGTTAACTATCAACCCCTAAAAAATGATTTTTGTATGATAATTTTAGATAGTAATAGATATTTCGGTATCAAAGCATGAATAATTGGAAATTTTAACCAATTTATTAACCAAATAAATAAAATTATTGTCAATTATTGATACACAATATCTTGTTTTCTAATAAGTAAATTATCCTCTCTTTTTTTACTGGAAAATCAAAGAAAGAAAAATTTTGCTGGTTTTCAATGTATTGCTATTTTTTATTTTTGTCAATCAAGACTTTCTCATCTTAATTAATGTCTTTAGAGTACTCATGGACAAAACAAAACTCATTTATGATTAATATAACTAAAATTACAAAATATTGGCACATGATTACTGGAAAAACGATGTCCTGGGCAGCAAACCAATTACTTGTTCTGAAAAATTAATTAAATAATTGCTAATATGAAAACAAATCATGGCTTGCACAATTTTTTTTTAATAATTACATGCACAAGTTCGTGAAAAATTAATTAATGTAAATATGGACAAGAGATCTACAAATAGTTAGTGTTTCTTTCTTCTTTGTTTTGGGTCTGAAAGTTAGTGTTTCTCAAGTTTCAAGCATTTGGCTGAGTTAAAACTTAACAAGATATTTACTAGCAAAATATTGTGTATATTTGATAGCATTGCGATCCAGAGGAAAACCTAAGTGTTTTTCTAAAATAAAATCTTTTTAAAATAAATTTTTTATTGTTTAATTAATTGCAATAAATGTTGGTATCTCCTAATGTCGTTAGGAATGTTTTGTCATCGATTAATTGAACTAGAAAAAGAATTAGCTCCTCACCAAAAAGGGAAAAAAAGAAAAGAATTAGCAGAGATCTGCAAAATTACAAACACACCA
Organism: Dalbergia cultrata; assembly: GCA_031216105.1. Taxonomy (NCBI): domain Eukaryota; kingdom Viridiplantae; phylum Streptophyta; class Magnoliopsida; order Fabales; family Fabaceae; genus Dalbergia; species Dalbergia cultrata. Next base: position 27,515 of record JAVHNL010000134.1, on the reverse strand, counting down.
TTTTTTTGTAATAACAAAATAAATAAATATTCTTCTTATCGCGAACAAGTAGTGCCAGTCGACAAGTGTACTAATTAACAATATTGTTTTTAAAAAAGAAAAATACTGTGCAACACGCCAATTTGTTTGGACTCGGCAATGTGATGAAGCAAAGTCCTATTTGGAATTCTTGTAAAAGCTTAGTTGTAGATTTTAATTATTTACTCAAAATAATAAAATGAATTTATTTAAAACAATTTTAAATCACTGTTGGAAAAATTGAAAATGAAAACATGTTATTAACGACAAGAAATGATATATAATTTCATATTTACAAAAAAATATTTTTATAATAGATTTTAAAATTATTTTTATGAGGATCAAATAATAATAATAATAATGAAGAAGAAGAGGAGGAGGAGGAGGAGGAGGAGGAAGAAGAATAAGAAGCATAGCGCCGACTATTCAGTATTTACATTCTGTAAGTAGGCTTTGAACTGTGATTCCTCAAATCCCACACAAGGTCGGCTCCATAGAATCTCAACTGTTTAGCTAATCCTGAACTGTCTCATATCCTAAACCAAATAATGTTAAGGCTACTTGAACCTTATTTTATGTTTATGCATTCCTTTTCTTATTTTCATAATATATTGTAGCTTAGGTTTTGGATCATCTGATTGCATAAGAAGTTCCGTTAATCCAACTTCCTACAATCTCCACAACCGCCATTTCTGATTTGTCGGTTTGTGCATGCGTGTATATATTATATCATACAAACAATTATTGTTATTATACGGTGAAGATTATCAATACAAATTTGGATATTTTGATTTGCATATTTAATATACAATGAAAAGTGCAGCACTAGCTAAGCTAACTAATGGCTCATTTTTGTCTGCCGCATAGTTAATTGTTTGACTGAGAGACAATGCCATAATGGACCTCTAATTAATAAAATACATGTGATGATGAGGATTTGGCTTGAGACTTTAGAGTGGGGAAATGCTTTATGCCACTGTGGACACTTGTGGTGGTGGTTTTGGGGGGTTGGTGTGTGGGTGTGTAAGTTCTGAGATCATCTTACCATGTACCAATGAATCGACCACGTGTCTCATAGTTCAGGGCCAACCATCACGGTTCTATGTGACAGTGAACTTGACGGTTGCCAGGTGTGTGACAGTGCGAAAACAACCATGAAGAAAAGTTTATTAGTCTCCAAGTACAGTGCTATTTCTGCATTGGCATTGTTTCTTTTTTTTTTGATAAAGCATTGGCATTGTTTCTAATTCTTGCTAAGTGGTACATGTACGGAGCCTGGATCAACTAGAAGAAATCATCTCGGGTATTGATGAGAGATAGAAGAATACATTTCACCAGTGAAAAAGGAATACTATGATTTTGAAAACTAATTAAAACAAGTTAATGTCTTAACTAGACAACACTTGATAACATGTTGTATCCTCATCATCTCCAGATTAACCTGTGAACTGATTAAATCATATTTATAAATGCATTACAGGTTGGTTGAACTGAACTGAGTTTTTGTTTTTATAATATTGGTTCGTTGGTTGGTTGTGATTAATTTTAAGTAAAAGGAATCCATGTTTTTGTTAACTCGTGTATTATATGCTGTTACAACTTGCATCTTATAATATTGGGGATGATTCATAATTATGATTTAACATACAGCTACATTCATTTTTTGGTGAGTATACAGTTACATTCATGATTCATCTCACAAAATTTAAATTATAATTTCTTTTATTAATGATTATAAACATACACTTTATTGTGTAAAATGAAAAATTCGTTTTCAAAAAACAAATTGCATTACCAACACAGAATTTAGTCCACTGATCGGCGAATTATACTTCCAAAACAAAAATTACAAAGTATAGGCTTTGGTCATCATGGGGCGGAGCCAGAAATTTTGAAGGAGAGAACCAACTTAGTTAATTTTAAATAAAATAAATTATCACATAAAAAATAAATCATTATATAATGTTTTTCATATAAATTATTAGTAAATTAGGGTTTATTTTATTATTTATTCTCTCTTTTCTCTTAACAAAAGAGTCAATAATTTTCTTCTTAAATATCTCTTTGGTTCAACATAATCTCTTTGGTTCAACATAAAAAAATATATGTATCAATGTATTATTTAATGTCAAAATAGAGCATTGATCACAAATAACTAACTAATAAGTAAAAACTCCACTAAATAGACAAAATGAGTTAAAAAGATAAAAATCTTAAAAACTATACTCTAGAAACATTTATATATTTCATACTTTTATATCATATGTGCTATTATATCACAAGACTTTTATTATTTATTATGCAAACTACGTATAAAAATGACATAATTTTTTAGGGGGTCATAATATAAAAAATATATATAATCATATAAATGTGTAAAATTTAGGAGGGATAGCAGCCAGCCTTGTGGCCTCTGGGCGGAGTGATGTTCACATGTGGAATGTTTAAGTTTTTTTGTTCTTTTGACTATTTTACTATGAAATGAAATAAATAAACAAATACTGCAAAATTTTATATTGTTATTAACCTATATTCAATGCAATAAAAAATTGTAATGCATGAGCAGTTTGGCTTTAAGCATTTAATTCATAATGAGATTTTTATTTTCATTTTTTTATTTATTTGATAAAAATTAATATATTATAAAAATTATTATTTAACTTATTTGATGTAAGAGAGAAAAGTTATACTACTTCTAGTTTAATGCTTATTAGATAAATAAATTAATTTAATTATACTGAAAAAAAGTAGTTAATAAACTGTATTATTATTTATTTATTGATATGGGCTTAACTGATGCTACCGTACACATCTCTGCTTACTAATTCAACAACAAATTCATTTCCTAAAAATATTGATTTTATTTCCATTTATTTATAATTTTTCATATATATATATATATATATATATATATATATATGCATGTATAATTGTGAAAAAAATAAAAATTACCCATATACTATTTATTTATTTTCAAATATTTATTATTAGTAAATAATTTGCAGTTTTATTTATGATTTTTGTAACTTAAGAATATATATTTTATAATTTCATTCTTATTTTTTATGAATAAAATAAGGAAATATTAGCAAAAGAATAAAAGTAAGTATTTTAATCAACTATCAACTATAAACTACATTTAAAATTTAGAACATTTCTCCTTTATAATGTTTTCGGAATTTCTTTATATATATATATATATATATAGTTGCCTCAAATGAAAAATATTTTATAATAAGGAATATATAAAAATTGATGAAAACGATTGGATTGATAATTTGGTTAAATTGATATGGCCCGTTGGCACAGGAAATGGAGCATAAAACAGAGTCGGCTGGTAATTAAGGGCCTGTTTGGAAGCTGTTTTACAAAACATTTTTCTATTTTTAAAAATAAAAAAATAGAAACTCTTGCCGCATGTTTGAGATCTAGTTTTCTTCCCCTTGATTTTACAAATAAAAAAACTGAACACAAATTTTTAAAGCACAAATGGAAAAAGACCTGAGAGTTGTTTTGGGGCTTTTGGTTTTTAAAAACTGTGAAGGGGTAGTGGCATAATTGCATTTTTAGTGTTATAACACGGCTTCGACTCTCACAACAAACCAAAGAAGACATTAAACTCAATTTTTAGAGAATGGGTGCTGCCCCTAACAAGAGATCATTCACTTTCCAGTATTGTGAGAGTTTTGTATCTTGCATCTGCATCTTCCTTCACTTTCCAACTTCTGCAGCAATGCAAGAGAGGTCCTCTACCCTTGGCCGGCGAATGCAACCGAGCTCCTCCACCTTCCGCTGGCACAAGCGATCCAGATCCGCCGGCGAATGCAACCCAGATCCACCTCCGCCTCCGCACGCGACCGATCTTCTCCACCCTTTGCCGGCACACGCCACCGAGATCCTCCACCATCCACCGGCGCGCGCGCGCCAAATCCGTCGGCGAACGCGACCCAATTGTCCAAAAATAAAAAAAGATATTAATTAATTAATCACCAACAAAAAATAAAATTTTTAATAAACCCCTGTTACCACCATATTAAAAGTGGATTGATAATGATAAATTTGATTTAATTGGGCCTATAAATGGTATGAGGGATTGGGCTAAGTATTTTCTTATATATTTGGGCTGCAATGGTTATTACGGCTAAGTCATAGTAAGCCGTGATAAGAAGTTAAAGTCAGTTAATGAAAGGGCTCGGAAGTTACTAGCCGTGGCAAGCATATGATAACGGTTACTCAAGGAGTGGAGCCGTGGTGAGTATGAATGGAGTTTAAAGCAAGAACAGTTATTACTCAAAGTTGGTAAGATTTCGAGATAGATATCGAGCCGTGATAACTGCTCATTTGTAATAAATTCTATAAACAGTTACCTTAGCTGTGGAAATTTGAAAGATGGAATGGTCGCCGATTCTAAGAACCAGAAGAATTCGTGATAACCATATTTGTCATGAAAGCTGATTTGAAGCCTCGAGATCATTATAAAAGGAGGAATGAAGAAGAGAAGTGGAATAAGAGGTCAAGAATATACAAGTCTTTACAAATTTTAGTTTAAACTTCTGTTTTAGGTGTAGTTTAGCATAGATTATCAACTTTGTAATTTCAGTTTCCATGTTATTTTGTGTTGTTGTTGGTATTGTACTTCTCTTTATCATCAATAAAATATATTTTTACTATCAATCTTAGTCCAAAACTTACACTGTTTTGAGTATTTGGAGAACCCATAATCAAAGGGTAAATTCCCCTCCTTGGTGAAATTGTCTGACATTTGAGATCAAGGTATTTTTTACTTCTTAACTTAGTTTATTGTTTTAACTTAGCCAAACAAAATTACTGTAAACAACCTCATAATTTTTTCGAAATGAAATTTGAAAATTTGTAACACCCTTTTTCGGTAACTTTAATATGTTACTTGAAAGGTCTTGACGGGTAGAACAGTTTCTTTTACTAAAAGGTGCTCTTGAGAAATTTTGAGAAAATGAAAAATGTTTAAAATAAATGGAAAACTTACATGATGGGCTAAGACATGGTTGATCTAGGATTGTGTTTGGGTTTGAAATTGGAAGAGGATGTCTAGGTTGATGAAGGGTTGTTGTTGTTGTTGAGAGAAGGCGGAAGAGAGCTTGTTCTTCTGTTGAGCTGGGAGGGAGGTGAATTCAGTGGTGAATTCTCTGGATCGCTTCCTTTGAAGGGGATGTGGTGGTGTTGTTGCTGGTAAGTGAGGCCAGAGGTGGTCTTTGTTGCAGCGGGTTTAGGGCGCTTCCTCCGAGTTCCGTGCTCGCGCGACAATCTGCCCCGAGCTGTGCTCTTCAGGGACTTCCGGGCTCATCCCGTTGAGGGGGAACCGCCTCTTGGTCTTTTGGCAACCAAACGTCAGATCGTTTGGTATTCTATGGTCAGGAACGCGCCACGTATGCGTTTGGCGATTTCCGAGGCTTCGTGGGTCCTTCTGGCTTCGTCGGGCTTTAAATACCCCTTCTGGCCCCCTCTTCTCGTCCTCTTTTCCCCATCTCTTCATATTCTGCTTTTCTCTGCCGCTGCTGTCAGAGCTTTCCACCTGCGACCGCTTCTTCGACCGCTGCGCGTTGATCCGCCACTGCCCCTCTCGCTTCTTGAACCAGTAAGCCCCTTTCTTTCCATTTTATGTTTTTAGGATTCTGTCTGTTTCTGCTGTGATTTTTCCTTTTCTGCTTTCCTTTCCTTTCTCCCCAATTCTTTTTCCTTTTTCTGCGACTGTTGGGGGTGGCCTAGGGGTAGTTTCAACCTCTCATTTCGGTCGGTTAGAGGCGGCGCCGCCCCCCTTTGTAGTTGGGGACCACCCTTAGTTTTTCATTTTCCTTCTTTTTCTTTCAAAATTCGCGCTTAAATTTTTAAGTATTTCCCGTGAAGGTTCCCTTGTAGGACGCGATGGAGACTAAGATCGTGACTCCGGACTCCTTGGCTAGCGACCTCGTGGCCCATTTTTCTTCCGAGGTGACTGGGGTTCAGAGCATTATGAACGAGAGAATGTTGGAGCGCTACGGGGAGGCTCCGATATTCTCCGACGCCGAACTCTCAGGCTGTCATGTGATCGAGCTTCCTGGGAGGGAGGAGAGAATCTGTGGAAGGCTCGAGGAGGGGGAGGAGGACTTCTTGTGGATGTATGACACGGTGCTGTCACGCCTGAAGGTTCCTCTTCCGTTCTCCGACCTCGAGGTGGCCATTTTTAATAGGATGAACGTGGCGCCTTCCCAGCTCCATTCGAACTCCTGGGCCCTTCTTCGGGGTTTCGAGCTCGTCTGCGATTTTTTGGGGATTCCCCTGTCTCAACGGGTATTTTTTTTCTCTTTTTATGCTGATGACCTATCAGGGGAAAGACAAAAAACCGGCCATGGCGTCCCTCCGAGCCGTGGTTAACAGGAAGTGTTTTGAGACGTATGAGGAATCCTACCATAACTTCAAGACTCAATACTTTAAGGTGAAAGCTAAGCCGGGCTCATCTCCTTTTTTCTTATCCCCGAAGGGCGTTCCACTGTTCCCCCTGTACTGGCAAACTTCCTATGCATCCCCCACTTATCGTTCTCAGAACTTGACTCCGGGGGAGGCCTCCATTATAAAGTTCTTTGTTGAGACTTGGGGCAAGAAGCCCGATTTCTTGAATTTAAGACTTCTTATTGACATTCCTGCTAATGACGCCAAATCTTATATAGGTTTTTCCGATCTCCTATGTCTCCTTTCGTTTTTCTATTTTCGCTATGTCATGTTTAACGTGTGCTGATTTCTTTTGCAGAGATGTCCTCCAAGAAGAACCTGGCGTTGCTCCGTTCTCTGATGAAGTCGGTGTCGCCCGTCGGGGAGCCCTCTGGGACAGAAGCGGGCCTCGACCTCGTGGGGCGCAGCTCTCCCGGCATTTCAGGGAAGAAGCGCAAGGCGTCCGAGGACCCCGAGGTGGAGGCCCAGGATCTCCCTTCCGAGGTTATCGAGGTTACTGCCGCCGCCAACACCCGATCTTGGGGGAGAGGTTTCCCTCTGTTTCGCTCCTTGCCCCCAACTTCCGTTTTAAGGAGTTCATGTCTGGTATTTGCAACGTTGCATTCCGCCGACATGTTCGTCAGCGAGATCCCTCCGAGTACCTTTCTCGACTCCAGGAGGACCTGGTCAAGGCTGCTGGCTTCCTTCATTGTTATGAGGAAGTTATAGCTGAGGCCCCCGCCCTTCGAAGCCGTGCCGAGGTCCTGGAATCCGAGAAGGCGGCTTTGGAGGAAAAACTTGCGGACAAGGAGAAAGAGCTTAGGAAGGATATCTCCGACCTCTGAGAGAGGGTGGGCGCTTTAGAGGAGGAGAAAAGGTGCTGGGGGGCAGAGAGAGACGAGCTTGCAGCTGCCAAGACCAAAGTGGATAGCCTGCTGGCCGAGTCTGAGGATGAGCGGGCTAGAGTTGTTAAGGCCTGGCATGCGAGGTCCAACGAGATCTTTGAGAACGTGCTGGCGCAAGTTCAGGTTCTTGTTGGTCCCGAGGTGGACTTGTCTCCCGTAGGGGTCTTCCGGCACATTGTTGACGGGCGCATAGAGGACCTCTCTGAGGAAGACGAGGATGCTTAGCTTTTAGTCGTATGTATTTTTTGCTTTTTGCTAGTCCCCTCGGGCCCCCTCATTGTACCTCCTTCTATCTAATGGGAAGAGATTTTACCTAGCCTTAATTTTAGTTTTTAATTTTTTACTTTCAATGCCTTCGTTTAATTTTGATTCCCTGGCTGATCCCGGAACATTATTTTGGTTTTATAAAGGTTCGGTTATTATGCAAACTAACTGGGTTGGTCTTATGAGCTCGAGGCTCCCGCCCTTCGTTTTGGGTATGTTGTTGTCCCCCAAACAGATCGGATATCAGGACCGTATCAGGGTCGTTTGGAAAAGTTGTCAGATTCGAGTTGGTTTGTTGTAGTGGTATGGTGGCGCTTTGGCCTTTGAGACCGGAGGGGGTTCGGGTGTGGCCTCCTCGGTCGTCGGTATGGGGGGTTTCCCCTTATTAATGCAATATTCAATATTGGGAATATTCATTGATAGAACCGGTGGTAGTTTGTCCAACCGGCCCACGTGGTCGGGCCTCATTAAAACCTCCCCGGAAAAACCAATTGGGAAAAACCCGGCTAAGGAAAAAGAGTACCTCGGCCTACGTAGTATTACATCTCTATACATAATATTTTCGTAGGTTGGCCGCGTTCCAGGTTCGAGGAACCTCCTTCCCATCCATTGTGCATAGTTTGTACGCTCCTTTGCCCAGGGCCTCCGTTGCTTTATATGGTCCTTCCCAGTTCGGAGCTAGCTTCCCCTGACCGGGCTTCGAGGGTCCGATGTTGGCTCTCCTAAGCACCAGGTCCCTTTGGCTGAAGCTCTTTCGCTAGACATGCTTGTCGTACCTTCGGGCAATTCTCCTCTTAAGCTCCATCTCCTGAATGCAGGCTCTTTCTCGGACTTCTGGGAGTAAGTCGAGCTTTTCTCTTCTTCGCTGGCTATTTCCCTCTTGCGTGTAAAGGATGGTTTGAAGCGTCGGTTCTCCTATCTCCACGGGAATGACTGCCTCCGAACCATAGACCAGTTGGAATGGTGTCTCTCCCGTGGTGGAGTGAGGCGTTGTTCGAGATGCCCAAAGTACGCTACCCAGCTCATCAGCCTATTGCCCCTTCGCTTGATCCAATCTCTTTCTGAGTCCTTGGAGCATGACCTTGTTTGCGGCCTCCGCCTGGCCGTTGGCCTGAGGATGCTCGACTGAGGTGAAGTGGTGGGAGACCCCGAAGTTTCCCAGCAACTGTCTGAACTTTGAATCGATGAACTGGGTTCCGTTATCCGTTATGACTTTCCGTGGGATCCCGAACCGGGTGAAGATGTTCTTCTAGATGAACTTCCGACACTGGGCCGACGTGATGGAAGCGATCGGCTCTGCTTCAATCCACTTGGTGAAGTAATCGACTCCAACTATTAGGAACTTGAGCTGTCCTAGTGCCGTGGGGAAGGGGCCCAAGATATCGAGTCCCCACTGGTCGAAAGGCCAGGGGGCGATGATCGTCGTCATTTTTTCAGCCGATGCGATGTGGAACTTTGCATTCCTTTGGCATTTGTCACATTTCTTAGCGAATTCCTTTGCATTAGCTTTCATTGTCGACCAATAATATCCCGCTCGGATAGCTTTTAGGGCGAGGGCATGCCCCCCCAGGTGCTGACTTCCTACACCTTCGTGGATTTCTTGCAGGACGTATTCGCTCCGTGCCGGTCACAGGCATTTGAGCATGGGCTGAGAATGGCTTCTTCGGTAAAGGGTCCCATCCAGCAAAGTGTAGTATGGGGCTTCGTGTCGGATTTTTTCTGCCTTCCGGGGATCTTCTGGTAATGTTCCGTGCTTGAGGAAGCACCTTATCTCCGAGGTCCAATGTGCTCCGTTCTCGATCTCCTGCACTTGTTTTCCTATTGTGGTGGTAGGTGTTGTGAGGGTCGTGATGATGAGGCTGCGATTGTTTCCCCCGGGTTTGGTGCTGGCGAACTTGGACAAGACATTAGCGCGGGAGTTCTGCTCCCAGGGTATATGATGTATCGTTACCTCCCCTATGTCCGCCATCTGGTTTCTGACGAGCTCTAGGTATTGCCTGAGTCGGGGCTCCCTAGTTGCGTATTCCCCCGATATGTGAAAGGCCACGATCTGGGAGTCAGTGAGGACTTCAAGTTCCGTCACGTTAAGTTCTTTTGCTAAGCCTAGGCCGGCAATGAGGGCTTCATACTCGGCTTGGTTGTTGGAGGTGGGGAACTCGAAGGTGATGGACATTTCCACCATAGCTTTTCCCTCTTTTTCCAACATAATTCCAGCTCCGCTTCCCTTTTGATTGGATGAGCCGTCCACATAGAGTTTCCACTTTCCTTCGGGTAAATCTTCTGCATGTGCGGTCCATTCCTGGACAAAGGTGCTTTCACCGCTGTACGGGGTTCATATCGGATATCGAATTCGGACAGCTCCACCGACCAAGATATCATTCTCCCGGCGAGGTCTGGTTTCTGTAGGATTTGGCGGATTGGTGTGTTGGTCCTTACTCGGACGGTATGGGCTTGGAAGTATTGCCGCAATCGCCTAGCCGTCAGAACTAGCGCGAATGCTACCTTTTCTAACTTCTGGTAGCGGAGTTTTGAATCCCGGAGTGCTTTGCTGGTGAAGTAGACTGGTATCTGGCTTCCGCTCTCCTCCCTAACCAACGCTGCCCCCATGGCGTGGTCCCCAACGGACAGATACAGAATCAGCTCTTCCCCTTTGACAGGCTTGGTGAGGATGGGGGGTGATGCGAGGTATCTCTTAAAGTGCTGGAATGCTTCTTCACATTGGCCGGACTATGCGAATTTGGTGTCTTTTCTCAAGAGCTCGAACAACGGTAAGGATTTGTGGGCCAGCTGGGGTAGGAACCGAGATAGCGCGGCTAGCCGGCCGGTCAATTTTTGGACTTCTTTCGTGGTGGTTGGGCTCTTCATCTCTATGATGGCTTGGCATTTATTGGGGTTGGCCTCGATTCCTCGGTGTGTCAGCATGAAGCCGAGGAATTTTCCTGCGCTGACTGCGAAGGCACACTTGGCAGGATTGAGGCGCATTCCGTGCTTTCTGAGGCATTTGAAGATGGCTTCGAGATCTGGGAGTAGCTGCCCTGGCTGAGGCGTTTTGACAAGCATGTCGTCAATGTATACCTCCAAGATTCTTCCGAGATGGCCGCTGAAGATTCTGTTCATGAGGCGCTGATATGTAGATCCTGCATTCTTGAGGCCGAAGGGCATCACCCTGTAGCAGTAATTTGCCCTTGGCGTGATGAATGCCGTCTTTTCCTCATCCTCCGGGTGCATAGGAATCTGGTTGTAACCAAAATAAGCGTCCATGAAGGACAGCAGCTGAAAGCTAGAGGCGGAATCCACTAACCCGTCTATGCTGGGGAGAGGGTAGGGGTCCTTCGGACATGCTTTGTTTAGGTTGGTGTAGTCTACGCACATCAGGAGCTTCCCACTTGGCTTCAGAACCATCACCACGTTAGAGAGCCAGGTCGGGTACTGAACTTCCCGGATAAAGCCGGCGGCTAACAACTCGTTTGTTTGTCTGATTACCTCTTGCTCCTTACCTGGGGCCATCTTTCTCCTTTTCTGTGCAACGGGTTTTGAGCCGAGATACACCGACAGCTGGTGGCACATTGTGCTCGGATTAACTCCGGGCATTTCGGAGGCGATCCATGCGAATATATCAGAGTTAGCTCGGAGAAAACTTATCAATTCGGCTTTTACTGTGGGGGGGAGTCCTCTGCTTAGCCGGGTGGTACGCCCCGGCTGCTCCCCAATTTGAACTTCCTCGAGTTCTCTTCCGGGTTCCGGGCGATTGCCGTTGTTATGGTTTCGCATATCGAGGTCAATGATAGCGATCTTCCGTGCTTCTTCGGGGTTACTGGCGACATCTAGACTTGCGTTGTAACATCTTCTCGCCACTTCCTGGCTTCCTATTATGGAGACTATGCGTCCGGTGTTGGTATGGAACTTCATTACGAGGTGAACCGTTGAGACGACGGCTCCGAGCTTGTTTATTGCTGGCCGTCCCATTATTACGTTATATGCTGATGGTTTCCTCAGGACCAGGAAATCAACGGGGATAGTTTTAGCGGATGGGTGCTTACCCACAGTGGTGTGTAGGGTTACGTACCCGTCTGGCCGCACCCTCTCTCCTGCAAACCCGATCAGATCTTCGGGATACGCCTTGAGATCGGCATCACCTAAACCCAACTTGTCGAAGGCGTTTCGGAAAAGGATGTCCGCGGAGCTGCCTTGGTCCACTAACACCCTTCTGATTTCGGCGTTATACGCCACGATGGATATAACCATAGGGTCGTCATGCCCGGTTATTATCCCAGGGTTATCTTCTTCCGAGAAGCAGATGGGCTGGAGGCGCTGTGCTTTAGTGCTTTGGTTTGGTCCTTCGATTCTCATGACTTCTTTTAGGGCTCTCTTCCTAGAAGTTCTGGAGATACCTCCCCCGGCGAAGCCCCTTGTGATGGTGTGGATTATGCGCAGCACTAGCTCCGCTCTGGCCTTCCGTCGGGGCTCTGGGCCTCGGGCTTGACGCCCCAGCCCTCGGGATCTTTGCTCTATTTCCCTGATTCCCGAGGACGGTCTTCGTTTCCTGGGGCTTCTTTGGGAAGCTACGAACTTGGCAAGCTTCCCTGCTCTTATCAGCTCCTCAATCGCGTCTCTCAAATCCCGGCAATCTTCAGTGCGGTGGTCGTGGCTACGATGGTACTCACAATAAGTGGATTTGTCCATGCTTGGGGTTTCTTTGAGGGGGGTGGGGCGTGATAGAAGGCCCCCCGCGACGTTCACTTCTCGAAAAACCTGGGCCAGCGAAACTCGGAGGGGGGTGTAGTCTAGGAAGCGACCTCCCTTCGAGACCCGGGGGTCCTTTCGCGACCGTTCGTCTTTTCTCGGGCTGGTTCCCCGAGGGTTATATCTATCCGTGGGCCTCAACGCTTCCTCTAAATTGATGTATTTTTCTGCCCTGCTTTGCAATTCCCCCAAGGTTTTCGGCTCTCTCTTGGCTAAGGATCGCTGGAAATCCCCGGGCCTCAATCCCCCAACTAGGGTGATAAGGGCTGTCTGTGGCGTGAGGTCTCGGATCTTGTGTGCTTCCTGGTTGAACCGTTCCAAATAGTCCCTTAGGGGCTCGCCTGGTAGCTGTTACAGACTTGACCTTTGTGCGGCTTGTGGTGAACTGGGCCAGGAAGCGAGAGCTGAGGTCGGAGAACTTGTGAATCGACCCCGGGGGGCGTTAATTGAACCAAGTTAGGGCGGACTTCTGAAGTGTGAGAGGAAAGGCTTTACATCGGATGGGATCCGTTGTTCCGTCAAGGAGCATCCTCGTCCGGAATACATCCAGATGCTCTTGGGGGTCGGTAGCCCCATCATATTGCTTGATGTCTGTAGGTGGTCTGAACGTGGCCGGGACTGGATATCTCATGATCGCGTCATCTAGAGGCATCTCCAAAGGTGGCATTCTGTCCTTCGGGATCGTGGGAATCCCCCCTAGGTCTTCATGGGTTGGGCTCTGTTCCCACCGGGGCTGGTTTTCTTGAGCTTCTTGAAGCTTTTCTTCGAGCTCCCGGATCGTCTCTTCTCATTTTCTCAGCCTTCTTTCCATTTCCTCGACCGGGACATAGTCACGACGGTGCCTCTCCTCATGCCTCCTCATTCGCTCCAGTTCTTGCTCAAGACTTGCCACTCTTGCTCCCTGGTCTTGTAGTAAGCACAAGATCTGCTGGTAAGGAAGGTTGCTGTCTTCAGGGATTTGTATGGTGGACACGAGGCGGGCTTTGCTAGGTTGGCCTCCTGGTTGACAATGGGCTTTCCCCGGTCTCTGCCTAGATCCTCTGGTAGCGGAGCCGGAGGCTGATGCCGTGAGGCCGTCCTGTGGCTGGGATGATGGTGGGGCTGAGGGGGCCACTCTTGACCCTTGAAGCCCCTCACCTTCTTTGATGACAATGCCGGTTGTTTTTGTCCTAGCCATTCCGGCACCGGGCAGAGTTGGGTTAGCGGTTGCTTGTGGTAGGGATCGGTATTTGTGGGCTTATGTATAGCGGTGGGTTGGTCCCCGGCAACGGCGCCAATGTTACCTATGTGGTAGTCCAACGCCCAAGTCAGTCACGGAAGGATACTGTAGAAGGTGGTCAGGATAGCATACCTTTTATTATCCCTTCTGCATGCTTTTATACTAATTCATTCCCCCTACTTGGTATCCCTAGGGCTGAGGTGTACAGTACGGATAGCACCCCAATTGTCTTGATGAGCTGGATGGTACGGCAGAAAACGAATCGTCTCTCCATCCGTACGGTACGGAAGTAGTTTATCAGTTCGGAGGTTTTCCTTCGGAAGGACGGAGTTGGACATTGATCCGTCCTCCTTCCGAGGTTGCGGGGTGAATCTTTTAATTCGGAGTCATCCTGCTCCGTTCGGATCCCTGCCCCCGCCTTTAATGGGACTAGACCTGATGATCGCAAGCAGCCTGGCCGTGGTCCGTTCCCATTCCGACTAACGCACCCGAGGGCGGGTCCCGGACTCTTGTCGGTAACAGGTATTAATGCTATTGTTGCAGGTTGTGCAGCCATTGCTGCTGATGAATTCATCTGAGCATTGTACACAACTGAGTTTAACAGCTGGTTTTGTTGCTGTTGGTGATGATGAAGATTACTGGGTCTGATGATTTCTCTACATAAAAAAAATTGCTGGGGAATGTGACCAATTGTCATTTGTAGTAATTTCTTTGTTAAACATTTTTTTTTTATTAATTTTAAAATTTATTTTTTAAAAAAAAATTATCCAAATTTTTTTATTATAAAATTATTTTAAAAATTAAATTGTTAAAAAAATTTATTTTTTTAATTTTAAAAAATAAACTTAAACTTATTTTTTAAAACAGTTTAAAAAATTTAAGAATAAAAGTCATTCCAAACAGGCACTAATTCCTTATGGAAAGTTGACTCTTTTAATTGCTACAGTCTTAATTAGTAATTTAATAATAATAATTAATTGAAGTGACAGCATACACGCCTAAAGCAGGTACAATAAGTTACACTTTATTATTAAGCCTATTATTTTCAATTCGTTAGTGAGGAAGCTAGGCAAAGCTGTGTGTTGATGATCACAATTCAATGAGAATCAAATGATATTTAAAACATGATTTTAAAAAGAGGAAGGTTACGTGGACATCTTTACATTTACACCATATTTTCTATCTAATTACATAACAAAATAGAAATATGAAATGCAGCATAAAATGGAAGGAGGGAAGTTTCTATCTAATTACATAACAAAATAGAAATACCATATATAGGATAAAATGGAAGGAGGAAAAAAAACTTCCCTCCCTCTTATTTCTCTTCCTCACTTATCAATCACCATCTCTCTAAAAGCTTTCATTTTTTCTCCTTTTATTACATTTCTCATTGTCATTTTTCATCATTCAAAGAAAAAAGAAGGAGAATCAACCTATGTTAGCATCACAAAACTAACCCTCATACATGAAAATTTACCTCATGTCATTTGATTTTTTATATATTTATGATTTATGTTTCAAGAAATAGATGACTATTAATTTTTTCAGTTTTTTAATAATAAAATAAATTGAGAATAACTCTACTAAAAGTTAAAATTTACTGTTATAGTTAAAAAGCGAACTTAGAAATTATAATATTTATTATGGAAAAGTACATGTTTAGAGTCAAATATGAAATCATATATAAAGAAATTATAAATTAATGTATAAAAAGTTGTAAAAGCATTACTAAATTATTTTGACACGGAACTCAAACACCCGTGGCCCACCCTCTCATATTTGGTGCCCGATTGGAAAGGTACGCCTTTGCCCCATTGCTATAACAAAGTTTCTTTCCCAATTGAGGACACACATTGTAATCAATCAATTTTACTATTTAAGTCACATGGATATAACTGCGCTCTTGATAATAATAAAAAAAAAAAAAGAGCTTGTGACCCTTGTGGATTGCAATATAAAGACAAAAGGTGAACAAAAATACGAATGGTATTTTTCAAAGAGTATTTCCGTTCGTTGGTTGTTAGACAAGAAGAATGAGGATGGAGCAGAAATTTTGGAAGAGGCAAGTTAAATTAGTTGATATAAAATAAATTATTATATAAAAATTATAAAATAAGTTATCATATAGTATTTTTTATATAAATTATTAGTATATTAGGGTTTATTTTATTATTTATTCTCTCTTTTCTCCTAATAAAGGATTCAATAATTTTCTTCTTAAATATCTCTTAGATTCAACATAAAAGGATATATATCACTATATTATTTAATATCAAAATAGAGTATTGATCATAAATAACTAATTATTAAGTAGAAACTCCACTAAGTAAATAAAATGAATAAAAAAGACAAGAATCTTAAAAAATATATTCTAGAGATATTTATATGTTTTATATTCTCATATCATATATGCCACTATATTAAAATACTTTTATTATTTATTATACATACTATATATAGAAATGATATAATTTTTAGAAAATCATAATATATATATATATATATATATATATATATATATATATATAAAATTTGGAGGACCGTAACCCCTTTCCCCCTCCCTTGGCCAGAATATAAATATATATATATATAAAATTTGGAGGACCGTAACGCCTGTCCCCCTCCCTCGGCCTCTGGCCAAACTGTCGAAAATGAAAGATTCTCGGATGGGATATTAAAGGAAATTTATTTTTTAAATTAAATGTCACTAGAATTGTTGGAGTGCCGTCTTTTTAATTGGGTCTTGCCCGTACATTCAACTTTTTACCTTGTAAAAGTTAATGACTAATATTAATATACCACCAGACGGATAGATTAATTGATGAATAATGTTACAACGCGCTCAGGTCTATTTGTTTTAGGCGTTCTCCAACACATGGCTCACGTATAATTAAGGGTGCATGTAGTTTAACATAGACTTCAACTCAACAATTCAATTTTATTAAATATATTTATTTTAGATTTTGGGTTATAACTTATAACTTAAAGTTGTCATTCTGGTGACTCATCTTCAAACTTAAGATTGGCGCTCTCATTATTTTGAGAGGAAAATAATTTTACAAATACGACAACATATAATTAACTAGTATTATAAAAAACTTTTCCACTAAGTGCATGAAAATAAATTATTCTTAGAGTTTAATTTTAATATACTGATAATATAATTATTTATAATTGTAATTTTAATTTTAAGATATAATCAAAGTGTGATTATTCCCTGATTCTCATTTTCGGCCATTGGTTAATAAATTAATATAATCTAATACAGACAGAAGCCAAATGGGTCAATTGCTTTTGCGGAAGTACAAAGTACACCAATCACGTTTGTCGTCCATATGTAATCTTTAATTCCACTACAAAAAAAATGTCATTTAGCTATGCTCAAAAATTACATTTCACTACATTTTTTGGATGTGGCTAAATGAAGTTCCAATGCTAACAGGAGGCGTGGCAGTCACATGAGCGGGAAATGTATCAGTTAGGCATGCTTCTATTGTCCATTTAACCACATTTTACAAGCGTCGCTAATTTATTTAACCACATTTTGAAAATGTGGCTAATGTCACTATTTCATAAAAGAAAAATAGCTCTTGGGCATAAAAAATAAACCAAACCCAGTTTAAAGGAAATCCAACCAATTCTAAATCGGCCGACTCATTCTAAACTAATTCCAATGCTAGTGTACTAAAACTAATGATAAAACATATATAGTGTTTGCAAATTTAGATTTTAGAGGAGAAGAGAGGAGAAATAAAGGCTTATAAAAATCTAAACTCACATATATCATCATAGCTCCTTAAAATTTAAAAAGAAAAAAAATCTGGAGGACCCATGAGACAAGACTTGTACTTGGATTAAGTTGTTTTAGTAAGAAAAAAGTAATCGCTAAACCTAGTCTGTTGATTAATCAAGAGAAACCAAGTTATACATGCTAAGAGGGAATCATAATGAAATCACTTCAATAGTCCAATTGCATTATCAGTTACATAAGTAAAATGCAAACAAGAATGACGTACTGATTGCTGAATTGCTCCTTTTCAGTTCAGTAGATAAATTAAATTAATTGAATTCAAGTGTCACTTATCCAATGCCGCTAGAAAATAGTAAGAGCTAACAACATAAAAAAATATTAAAAAGAGATCATAAAAAATGGGAAGAAGCCAATGGTAATTATCAATGAATAAAACGAGAAATACCTCTTTGAGAACAGTTTCTCCATCATTCACTTTCTTCGGTAGCCTATACTTGTTCTGTAGCACAACATTTCTCTTCTTTGGACCCAATGTAAATCTAAGCAGCTCTGCCACCATGTCCACCCCTGCCTACACTATTGCCAAAACCAGCTCAATGAAATCTTGTGAAGCTAAAACAACTTTTGGGGTGTTAAACTGACACTTAAACCAAGAGACTACTAGAGTCTAAAATCGTTACCAGAAGCTTCTTTGTGGCTGAACCATCATGGTTGAAGAAAAGCTCTTTGGCCATAGCTCTTGGGTTTTGTTAAAGTTCATGGATGAAGAACAAGCAGAACCAGAGAATGAGAATAACGTGAGGAAGAGGAATGAGAAAAGAGTGAATAGTTGTAGAATGAATTGTTGTTTATTAGATGTATCAATACTGGTATTTATACACATCTAACTAACTTCTCTTACAAGCCAATGTATTGGCGGGAAAGTCAGTTACAGCCACTAACAGCTCACAAACTTCATGACAGCAACTATATCAATTGTATTATTACAGTTATCATTCCCCCTCAATTCCAGCTAGTCTCTGGCATGAAGTTTTCCCAGATCCTTGACCTTTAGTAAATCTCTTAAGTAGTGGAATCGGCTACTAGAAATGGCCTTCGTGAGAATATCTGCTAGTTGCTCTAAAGTTGGAATATGAGCAATAAGTAGTTGGCCATGCATTACCTTTTCTCTGACAAAGAATAGATTCAACTCCTTGTGCTTGGTCCTGGAGTGCATGATTGGGTTGTGAGCAAGCATGATCGTGCTTAGATTATCACAGTAGACAATCGGTCTAGTTGGAGGAAGATGAAGTTCTTTAAGGACTGATTAAAGCCAAATTATTTCAGTTGTGGTGTCAGCCAAGCTTCAATACTTAGCTTCTGCACTGGATATAGCAACAGTAGGTTGCTTCTTTGCCCACCAAGAGATTAAATTTGGCCCAAGAAAAATGCAGGAGCCAGAAGTGGATCTCCTGTCATCCACATCTGCTGCCTAGTCTGCATCACAGAACCCTTTAAGACTCAGAGTTTGAGTTGAAGGTACCAGATGTAGTCCAAGCTAAAATGTGCCTGCTAGATATCTTAGGATTCGTTTCACTGCTTTCCAGTGAGAATCCAAGGGCTGGGGCATGAATTGGCATGCTTTGTTGACTGAGTAAGATATTTCAGGTCTAGTAATAGTTGCATATTGCAATGCTCCAACTATAGATTTGTACAGAGAGGCATCTGTCATGTAGTCAGAACCATACTTGGACAGTTTGAGATTAGATACCATGGGTGTAGGTAGGCTTCTGGCTTTGTCCATTTTGCTCTTTGTCAGTAAATCCTTGATATATTTCTGCTGGGAGAGATGCAAAGGGTCATCCTTGAGCCTGTGAACTTCAATACCCAGGAAGTAATGGAGGGGACCCAAGTCTTTAAGAGCAAACTAGTCATTGAGCTGCTGAATAAGAGTAGTGATATGGTTAGAGGATGAGCCAACGACAATTATGTCATCCACATACACCAATATATAAGTCTGCTGCCCATTGGCTGTGTGAATGAAGAGGGATGGGTCACATTTGCTGCTGGTAAAACCCAATTGGTGTAAGGCAGTTGCTAATCTCTCAAACCAAGCTCTTAGGGCTTGCTTTAACCCATATAAGGCTTTGTGTAGTTTGTATACTATGTTGGAATCCCCCTTTAAAAACCCTCCAAGGTGGAACATATAAACTTCTTCTTGTAAGATGCCATTGAGGAATGCATTGTTGACATCTAATTGTCTAATGCACCAGCTTTGTGTGAGGGCTAGTGTAAGGATGACTCGGATGGTTGTTGGTTTGACTATAGGAGAGAAGGTTTCAGAATAGTCAAAACCTATATTTTGATGGAAACCCTTGGCAACTAATCTTGCTTTGTATTTATGTATGGTTCCATTTGGGTTTTGTTTCAACTTGAATACCCATTTGCAGCCAATTAGCTGTCTTCCTGAGGGTAAGGGAACCAGTGACCAAGTGTTGTTCCTTTGAAGGGCCTCATACTCTTCTGTCATGGCAGTAAACCACTAAGGTGAGGACATGGCTTCAGTTGTGGAATTCGGTTCAGTCTCAACAAGGAAAGATGTGAGCTGGTATTTGGGATTGGGTTTAATTATTCCTGACTTGGCTCTAGTTTGCATGGGATGAGTATTTATTTGAGGTTGTGGTTATGAATGATGGGAGGAAGAAGCACTTGTGGTAATGGATGGTAGTTTAGGAGAGGCTCTGGTGGAGGCTGATGCTGATGAGTTTGGACTGGTGGAAGTGGTAGATGTTGCAGTGGACTGAATGGTAGTCTTGGTTGTAGTTAAAGGATGGATGTCTGAGAGTGGTAAGTTGGTTGGACCAGGAGATGTGCAAGTGGTATTGGGAGATGGGAGCTGGTTGAGGAGTTTGAAAGGAAATTGTGTTTCATTAAATTTAACATCTTTTGAGATGTAAATTCTGCCATTTGCTGATAGGCATTTGTACCCTTTATGCTGTGAGCTATACCCAAGGAAAGTGCAAGGTGATGAATGATATGCAAATTTGTGTTTATTATATGGCTTAAGTAATGGATAACACATACAATCGAATATTTTGAATGAATGATAATCAGGTTGTTTATGGAAAAGTGATTGAAATGGAAATGGACATTTCAAATTGGCTACAGGAATTCGATTGATAGTATAAGTGGCAGTTGCAATAGCTTCATCCCAAAAGTGGAGGGGTGTAATATCCCCAAATATAAAATTTAGTGGTATATAATTTATTAATAGTATTGGTATTATTATTATTATTACTTCGAAGGTAATTATATAAGTTACATTATTTTATATAATATATATATATAAGTAATATTATGGTTATTATAAGTATTATTATTATTATTATTATTATTAGCAATTTATTACGTTACTGTAGGTAGCGTTTTTTTTTATTATTATTATAAGTAACTATATTAACATACTGTTCTTATCATTGTTTCACTCATGATTTTATATATATAAAGCGACGAAATGACATGACCTGGGAGTAACATTTTCTTTATAATATTATTAATATTTTCAAAACTTAGCTACATATGCATATATGTACCATGAGCGAGAACAGGACCGCTTCCTGAGAACGGAATCCTTACGCGGCGGGATTTTTTTTTTATTTTATACTCCTTATATATATTTGGCACATCATAACACTCTTAAGTAATTTTCTAAGAATCCTAGCCGCCAAGGAATATTTTCCTAGAGAGAAAAACGTGGTTTCTCTTAATTTTCTCTGATCAATCTCTTCCGGTAAGTGATCTTCATACAATATAGCCAATTCCTTCTCTCTTTTATCTAATCTGTGAGTTTGAGCACTGTTAGGCATGATTTTCTCTCATCATTCTTCCTCCCTATCATCCCAAACTCAGTTTGGGCAAATAAATTAAATCGTTTATGTCTTCATTGTATTGTTTGGCAGTTACCGGTGTCATTCCTGCTCCCCAAGGTCAAGTTGTCAGTGAAAGCACACTCCCGGCTACCAACGGTGAGTGGGTTTAAGCTCATGGCCATACTTTTGGTCATTATTATTATTTTTCTAATATAATATAAATTATTTATGGAATTTTAGAATGATTTATGCCCAGAAATTATGCTTTTATGAATTATATGAATTATTTATGGAATTGTAGAATGATTTATGCCTAGAAATAATGCTTCTATGAATTATAGAAATTTTAGAAGATTATTATTTTATATTTATCATGAAATATTATTATTTTGGAAAGCTCATGGGACCATACTTGCTGTGTGTATGATTTAGATATATTTTTTTATCAGTCAGAAAATTTCATGAACTCATGTATTGTATGAACAGTGAATTTTGTTGCTATTATTTTTAGCCAATAATTAGTGAGAAACAGATCAGTGAGTTAGCAATTTGCAGGATTTGATCGTTAACCTTGGTACCAAGTGGTCCATTAGAGGACTAGCTCACCCACAGTAAGGAACCTAGTGAGGTGTCCATTTATGGGACCTAGTTAGGTGCCCATCAGATTAGCCATTGGCTCAGATTTAGCTATCAAGCTCAGATTATATTTATGTACAAAATCATTTCTGTTTCTCTACTAGTTGTTGCCATGAACTTAGTTAAATTATTGTTTTCATTATTATTATATGTAATTATATATAAAATGCTTTACACAGTTGCATGTATATATATTATGTATTTTTGTTGTTGTCCCATGTGGGTTGTGAGTGGAGGCTCACTCACTGAGTTTTGATGAACTCACCCCTCTCTTTTCCTCCCCTACAGATTCACTCACAGTTCGGTTGCACCACAAGATCTTCCCAGAGTAGTCAACTTCTTTTGGTGAGCTTCGCCGAGTGGGGCTTATTATAAGTCATGTTAGTTTAGTAGTGCTCCAGTAGTTGTGTAGGCAGGATCCCGGACATGCATAATATGAATTTATTTATTTTATAGATATCAGCTATTTTATTAATTATGTTTGATTTCGGCCCAGATTATAGATTTTATGCAGTTTTAAATTCAGGATTTATGTTTGGAGATATTATCAGGTTTATGGAGTTTGATTAAATTGGAAATATTATAAATATATTTTTATTTATTTATGCATAATAGTTAGTTACATTACTAGAGGCTTCCGTAAGGACTCAATACCTCACGTGCCGGTCACGTTCCCTAGACTGGTCGTGACAAGGGGTAAGGAAGCATGTGCAAGGAATGTAAGTCTTGTCTCAATTAGATGTCTATGCTTTCTCTCAACTGTACCATTTTGATGGTGTGTGTGAGGACAAATGAGTCTATGTGCAATGCCATGAGTAGTAAAGTAGTTTGTGAATGGCTTGAACTCCTCACCCTAATATGATTGAACAGCTTTAATAGAGTATCCTAGTTGTAACTCAGCAAACACTTTAAATTGTAGAAATGCAGAAAATGCTTGATCCTTGGATTTGAGGAAGTAAACCCAAGTAAATTTAGAAAAGGCATCAATGAATGAGATATAATATTTATAGCCTTGTGTGCTAGTTACAGGTGCTGGACCCCATAAATATGTAAAGATTAATTCGAGTGGAGTGTGATAAGTGGTGGAGGAAAAGGATGAAGGTAATTTGTGACTTTTGCCAAGACAGTAAGAAAAACATAAAGTTGATGTTTTATTGATGATGGGTATATTACAAGATTTCAGAATTGAAGTAATAACAAGAAGGGAAGCATGGCCTAACCTATTGTGCCACATATCAAATGAATCAGAAACAAGTGCTACATTACAATTAGCTGAAAGTAAAGTGGAATTACAACTTATATCAGAGGAACTCAGCATTTTATTTTTCGTTGGAACAAGATGCTTGAGTTGAAAGGAGTCAAACTGGTACAAGCCTTTGCTAGAGATTGATCCTCGAAGTAGGATCTCTTTCGTTGCCTGAGATTTGACAAGACAATGATAAGGATGGAATTCAAAGTAAACCTGATTGTCCTTAGCAAATTTGTGTACACTTACAAGGTTTTTGGTGATATGTGGTACATGTACTAAGTTGTGCAAAACTAATGTGCGTACAGATGCAGTAGGTGAAATGATATGTGAATGACCAATATAAGCAATATGCAAACCTTGCCCATTGCCAACATGAAGTTGAGCTGAGCCTTGATATTGTGATGCATGCATGAGGTTGGTGTACTAAGGTGTGACATGATTGATCGCTCCTGAGTCAGGGTACCACTGAGCGTCCACTACAGTGTCAGGTGTGGCTAGCACGGGTACAGGGTTAGGTGAGGGTTGAAATGTGTGATGAGTGGGTCGAGGTGAAGAGAGGGTTGGGAAATTGGTGGCTAGGTTGGCGTAGGGTGGAGGAGGAGGTGGTGTGGGTTGGAAGTCTTGATCGAACCTATGCCAACAATTGAAGGATGCATGTCCCGGCTTGTTGCAAAGTTGATAGATAAGAGAGGAGCGCCCACCGCCAGACCTACCACCATGGTCGCGGTTCCGTCCACTAAAGTGACTACCACGGCCACGAAAACCTCCACGATCACCACAGCCACCACGAAAGTTGCCAAAATTTGTAGCAAATAAGTGTGCTTGCATCATAGGTTGTGTGTTTAGTGTATTGAGCATTTCCAATTGAGCTTCATGAACTAGTAAGTATGACTCCAACTATGTCACAGTGCAAGGTTCAACACGTGTGTTGATGGAAGTGACAAATGCTTGATAATCTGGTGGTAAACCACTGAGGATAATGTGAATGTGTTCTTCTTCAGAAATTTGAGATCCAATTGAGAGCAGTGTATTAACTAACGCTTTAATTGTCAGCAAGTATTTAGAGACAATTGTAGAACCTTTTGTCAATGATCTCAGCTCCAATCGGAGTTGTTGAACTTGTGCACGTGTATGCATAGCAAAATATTCTTCAAGTTTCTGCCAAAGTTGCCACGAGTAGTCACAATCTACCACCAAGGTCAAGATTGATTCAGACATGGAAGATAGCATCCATGAGAGGAGCTTCTGGTCTTGCTGCTCCCAAGCTTCAAATGCTTCAGATGTTCTTCTTGCCTTCAGATCTGATTTTGACAGAAATTGTCCTAGCCTTGGAGCCTTTGGATCAATGAACTTTCGAAGATTGTGACCTTTAACTGTGGTTAGAATTTGTCGCTTCCAGAGGAGGAATTTTTTCTCATCGAGTTTAATGGTGAGAGGATGAGCAAAATTGACTTGTTGCGGTGGAGTTTGAATCAGA
The DNA here is from genome assembly GCA_031216105.1 of Dalbergia cultrata. Classification (NCBI taxonomy): domain Eukaryota; kingdom Viridiplantae; phylum Streptophyta; class Magnoliopsida; order Fabales; family Fabaceae; genus Dalbergia; species Dalbergia cultrata. Next base: position 2,958 of record JAVHNL010000134.1, on the reverse strand, counting down.
GATCTTGGTGGAGTTGGAGATCTTGCATCACTTGTTTCATCTTCACTTGATGCTTCTGAGTTCTGAGAATCATTCATGGTGGAATTGATTGCTTTCTTCTCAGGATCGATGCTTTTGAGCTTTCAAGCTCTGGATACCATGTTAAAGTTCATGGATGAAGAACAAGCAGAACCAAAGAATGAGAGAAAATTGAGGAAGAGGAATGAGAAAAGAGTGAATAGTTGCAGAATGAATTGTTGTTTATTAGATGTATCAGTATTGGTATTTATACACATCTAACTAACTTCTCTTACAAGCCAATGTATTGGCGGGAAAGTCAGTTACAGCCACTAACAGCTAACAAACTTCATGACAGCAACTATATCAGTTGTATTATTACAGTTATCAAGTTTAAACCCATAGAGACCTCCACTTCTCCCAGTACCAACATAAAACACACTCCAAATGTTGAATAGTCACAAGCTCAAAACCATATCAACTAGGAAATATATGAAAGTTCTACAAAGCTGCCCTAACAACACATAAGAATCACCCCTCATTATATTACAAATTAAATATTAAAAAAATTAATAAAAGTAATCTCTTCTTAACCATAGGTCCAAATGGTTCCGTCCTTTGCAGCTTGGCCAATACATCTCACTCGAATGGCTTCACAAAGATAGCACCAAATATCCTTCTCATAGAAGTGTAACTGCACTCCACAACTTGATAAACAACAAGGTGAAACACTACCCTCAACCATGGTCCAAGCATTGCTTATTGCTGTTTGATGATTTTGGTTATGCATTTAGCGGTTGTTTTTGTTGTTGTTATTATTATATGAAAGTAAAAATTTTAGAAAGGTTAGAGAAGAAATGAAATTTGTCCTCCCATGTGTTTTATCAATGGGTTGTTTTCTTGAACTTCGGCCCAATACTATGGAGCTGTTACTTTTGAATTACCTCTAATTATAGTATCTAGGCACTAGCTAGTTGAGAGAAGCTTGTCAAGTGAAACATGTTGCAAAATGAGATTGCTGTGACAAATTGTTTTAACATTTGAAGTATCTTTTCAGATGCTCAACAGAGAACATGAACGGGCAGAAGACTCAAAAGTCAGTGACGGTACCAAGTGCAGCTGGAAGTTAAGGTTTGGGGTTGTGATGCTTGGAGGTAAGGGCACTGTTATTGAATACAAACAAGGACTCTTAGCACCATCCCCGTCACTTGGGTTGGTCTTTTTAAGGATTCGTACTTGGGTTAGGGAAATAGATGTAACATGGCACAATGATGTTTCAGCCCTGGGAATTTTATTGTATCTGCTCGTGCTTTGTTATGTCTTTTTCAACTCTTCAATACTCTGCCTTTTTTTTCTATTATTAATCATCTGGTAGCTTCATTTACAAAATACAACCGTGGAAGAGTAATAATACCCAGTCACTGTTAAAAACAAATTAGTCACGACACCAGAAATTGATCTTTGTTCCCTTAAGTTTTGTTGATGCGTACCTACTCCCGGAGTAACATTTTAGATAAAGCTAAAGCATGACTGTCGTTATAGTTTGCAAACCGTGGACTAATAGCTCTGAACATGACACCATGTTCAAAATCCACACAAATTCATTTGAATAGAATGTAATTATTGTGTACTTTAATATCAAATGAAGTATTTATTTTGGTGCTTTTGCGCCCCTTCTTACAGCTTCAGCTTCCCAAAGATGAATGTTCATGTACTGTGAAATAGTGGTTTCAGGATTGTAGTTCGTTGTTCTTACTCAAAATTCGTTCAAGGGTCATGTGGATTCTCAACATGTTTGTTTTGTAAATCAAGGAAATTGATCGTTTTATAAATCAAGAATAGTTTTCGCAGTTGAAATATTAGTGCAGGGTAAGAAGAGCATGGAGTTATTTACATGCTCTTGTATAATTAGATTCCCTATTTTTATAGCAATATACATTCTGTTCTCTTAACATTTGTACGCAGAATCCGAAAGAATAAACATCTGAGCAAAATAACTACAGGAGGAACAAGTGTTGAAAACATTACCAAAGATCTATTAAGTATATAAGGGACTAAGGGTACATTTTTCTTGGTAATTAGTATATAACGGTACATGATACTCAACATCTGAAAGTTATTTAAAAAAATGAAAACCTTTTACTTTTACAATTTACTTTAACGAAGAATAGTTAATAATACGTACATTGTAACATGTGTAAGTGTATAGAGACTAGGCCTCAGTCGAATACAACAAAATATGGAGCCAATATCTTCAATCCCCCTCCTCTGTTTCATCGGATAGAACCGATTGCTCAAAATCAGCATCCATAATAACCCCATCCATAACATGCACAATAATTTCTCCCTTTCTAAAGTCTATTATTTCTGACCGAATCCTATTAACCCACCAACATTCCATCTATGTCCTTTGAGATGTAGAGTGGAAACCCAGATAGAGAATCATACGACACAAGCTCACCAAGGCGCACATTAGCAGAAGCAAGTGCACGAGGCACAACCGAGAATCCTAGTACACGAGTGACAATTGCGTATGTATCAATGAACTTGTCTGGTTTCAAGCTTTCATTGGCCCATAAACGCAGATCTCTCTTGAAGGCCTCCTCGGATGGAACAAAAACAGTGAAGGGAAGATCTTGAGGCAACATCTCAAGCATCATGTCTCCAAACTTGCCCAACTTGAAATCATGAGAGACTTTTCTGGATCTGATTATTGGGTGAAAACCCATTTCACTATTCTTGGTTGATGCCTCTGGAAGCTTGAGAACTGTGACAATCACAATCAAAAGGCAGCAAATAGAGACAAGCATGGTTAAAAGAGCTATTGAATGCTTCAAGAAGATGCGCTTCCTCATTTTCGTGAAGATCCAATATTCCCCTTGGTGAATAGTTTCTAATCTAAAGATAAAGTTGTCAACTTTTTCACGTATTCAATCAAGATCAATGAAATCCAATACCTGA
>JAVHNL010000133.1:0-25000 GCA_031216105.1 Dalbergia cultrata | reverse complement strand
AAAGTCAAAAAATGTAATTATTTTCGTATAGAAAGAGTATATAAAAAATCAAGAATAAGTAGTTGTGGAATTTTTTGAAACACAAAATAAATATGCTCCAAGAGCTTACAAGAATTTCTCTGCAAAGCTTAATTAGTAGCAAATTTAAGTTTTAAAATTAATTAGTCAAATTATCCTCTTAAGCATTTTAAGAATATAAAAATTTGAATATTTATTTAAATCAATATTTTTAATTCATCCATTCATTCAGTAAAAATCAATATTTTTTAATAATATTCTTCAAAATACTAATAACAGTGAAATAAAAAGAGAATATCAATAAAATTAGTGAAATCGCTTTGGAAGAGAGGAATAATTTTGTCCAGTTAACTTAATTTATATAAACATTGATATCATTTATATTATTTTTTTAGTCCGTATAAAAAGAAAAATGATATTTTCTCCTACTCATCAATCCTTCTATAAATCCTCTTAAATATTAAATTAAGTAAATTTTGATCACTTTTAAAATTTATGACATGAATTGTATTTAATTTTTATTTTATTTTATTTAGTATGTAAGTTGATTTGTACGAGAATTTATAGGTAAATCAAAAAATAAAAAAAAGATATAACAGGAGACAAATAAATGTCTTTCGCCAATTTCAGGTGTTAAAGTCGTGTCCGGAAAACTATTACTCGACTACTGGATAAAAGTATTTTTGATTTGTACTCAGAATTTGCTACACTTGCCAATTTTGGTTTGGTGTTCTAGTTGACCTTTTTATTCCAGTCTTTTTTTTTTTTTTTCTTTTTTAGCAATATTCACGCACCCGAGCTTTGTCATATTTTGCCATAGAATGTACATAGGCGTGAAACTCATACTAGCAAGTTGTTTTCATCTTATCTTCACTACATTAAAGTTCTTACATTCATTTGCATCTGTCCTCCTGTTGTCCCTGCCGTGCATGAATGTCTAAATCTCCACTTTTATTGGTTCAATAATTTCGTCAAAGAATAAAACAAAGATATGCTAGTGCGAGCTAACCAGTGCAATGCACTTAAAGGATGTCAATTACACATTCATTAAACACTCAATTAGTCAATAACTGATAAGCCCACGTTATCTGTGTCCCTTGGTACTTTTTATTCGGATATGATCCAACTCATTTTAAGACACTGAATCAAACACCTAATCATACACTGAAAGCAGAGCAAACCACAAATGGCATTTCAATATAGAGAAAAGAATATAAAAACATTGTTATCTGACTTTCTTTTGACCTTTAAATGGAGGACATGCGTTTAAACTGTACATGGACAACTTTTGTGGAGGGATAGTGTAACACTTACATCTATGCAATCATAATAGAATTAGTCTTATGTACAATTCAAATCGATCAAACGTGTAAGGGAACCTTATGGTCTAAAAAATTATTCAAACGATGCTCATTTTTTCATAGACTAGAACTCTAAATTCGTACCTAACAAATATTAGGGGAAACAAAGTAGTCATTAAAAAATTTAATAATCTTTTCACGATCTCTCACTTTTTACAAAAGGAGACATATCATGTTGGAAAAGTTGGCTCATGTATATCTTGATAGAATAACAATTAATTTTATTTGTATATATCCTTTAAATGTGTATCTGTAAATTTAAGAATATTTACCTAGTAGGATATGTCAAGTCTATTATGGTAATGGAAAATCCTTTTAGATTTGGAAATTTGATAAAGACTTGATTTGAAAAATCTGTAACGATTTAAAGAAGAATTTGTTAGGATTTGGAGATAAGATAATTGGTATAAATAAGATCAATCACTTACGTGCATGGTAGTACGAGAGAACAAGTGAGAGATGTAGACTTGATTATGAGAGGAGGTGTACAAGAGACTTTGGGCTAGGTATGAGAATAAAGTGAGAATCTTGTACTGTTTTTATTCCCATGACGAAGAGTTTATTCTCATATGAATTGATGAATGTAGGCATATGATTTGCCTCTTATGTCTCTACATTGTCATATTGTTTATTTTAATTTATCCCTTTTGTTTTTGTGATTTATATTTGGCTTATTGGATTTATGCAAGTGTGTTTGTGGAACCTATTCAGCTGCACCATCCCCAACATATAAGTCCTTATTTTTAATATTATATAGTGATGGTATCCGTGTATGGCGAGATTAAGGGGAGTCTCTCTTTTTCTCTTTCTCTCTACCCATGTCCTCCCTGCCCTTGTCCTTAATCTTTGTCTTGTGATATTTGTTTTTTTTCATTGTTTCTTGCCTCCCTGCACAAGTTCCAACAGGGATCCCCGAACTCAAGTTTAGAAATAAAAAATATTAAAAAATCATATCAAGGAGCATTAATACAAATGAGGATCAACAATCACGAGGGTTGAGATAAGGCGGTTAGGGCCTTTTCTTCTTTAACCAAGTGCAGTTTATTTGACTTTTGTCAAAGTAGTGGAATAACTTTAAAATTCATGACAAATGTCTACCCCATTAAATTGGCCTACAGTACAAGAAGAGATTAGTCAGTGCATTCAGCTATGAATACCCTGAAAAATCAAAAAAAAAAAAGGGACCAACAATAGATCTTAAAAAAACATTAAGAGCATATCATCATACTCTCACAAGGAAGTTAGCAATAGATCAAACAATACATGAAGACCATCATAGGCCAATGTTCTTCTTCCTAAGAAAAGAAAAACCAAGGTGGATGGTCTGTAAGAAAAGACAAACCAATGTTCTTCCAACATAATAGCTTATGGAATTCTTGCAAGTGGAGCTTGTGCTTGTCATATGTATCTATCAGGGGTGGTTGCAGGTGGACGGCAAAGAAAAGATGTGAACTCTTCTTGATTCTCAAGTGACACTAATTTGTCCTTTTTTTTTTCAAAGGAGCTAATTTGTCTAGTGATTTAAATTAGCAAGAAATTTTTGGGTGTCTTTTTTTAGGGATCAATTTGTCTGGCACAAAATTTAAGAAAGACCAATTTAGAGGGTTTTATCTTATTTTTATTTATACGAATTGAAATAACAAAGATCAAATTCTAAACCAGTTGGTCAAAGAGAACTTGATATCATGTCATGAACTATTTTGATACATACCATATCATGGATTGTCTCATCTAAAAATGTTAGATAGAGGTACATAAATAATTTTTATATCTAATATGAGAAAAATTAAACAAATAGTTAAGAAATGGGAGCATAATAGTAGGGATAATTTAACGTTTTTCATATATAAGAAAGTCTTACAAGGTAAGAAGTGTGATTCTTAATTATTATCGAAAAGAAAGGAGTGTGATTTCTTATTCTTTAATTTGTCTTTGGAGACTTTTACTTCTATTTTTTTCATGGGAAAAAAATCTCGTACTTAGAGTGTGTTTGGATGGACTATTTTTAGAGGATAATGTACTTTTTGAAATGATTTTAAATGACTTAGTATATGTCTAGACGTATACCAACACAAAAGGAATTTCAAATTTTAAAGTATTTTATGAGCTATTTTCAGAATTTGAAAAGAGCGAATTTCAAATTCTGTTTCATCTTTATCTCATAACTATCATTTTCGCTTGCTTCACTACCATTGATCAACCACTTTTTGCTACTAAGTACTCATCTTCGGTTGTTAGACATTCGCCACCTCCTATTGGCCATGAGCCATCTACCGCCCACCACGCACCGCCCATTAGTTGTCCACTACTAGTGTCCTGCCACCTGTTGTCTGTCTACCATCCACCATTGCCAGCTTCTTGTTGCTTGTTAACTAGTGCCCGTTATCTACTTTTATCCATAGAAAATGCAATGCAATTCCATTATGTAAACAAAGTATTTTAAAATGAAGTAGCATAATGACCTTGTCCAAAAAAAAAAGGAGATCAAAATGAAGAGATTTCAATTGAAACATTTAAGATGCGTTTGGTTTTAGAAAATAGTTTTCAATTTTATTGTTTCCTAAATTTTATGAAGGAAATACTAAAAACCATAAAACCTACCAAATCAAGTTTTTACTTTTAATATTTCATTTACAAAATTATAAAAAATAATAAAAATTATTTTCCAAAACCAAACACATTCTTCTTTTTATTTTAAATTCTATGAAAAATGGCTACCTTAATATCGTGAATGGTTAGCCTTAAGGAGGGATCAACACAAACATTTAGACGTATGCTATGTTTGCTTTTGCTCCCCTCTTTGAAGAGTCAGTTAAAAGCAAAAATACTCGACTATTTTGACACGGAATTGAAACACCTATGGCCCACCCTCACATATTAAGGTGCCAAATTGGAAAGATACGCTATTGCCTTTTCAGTAGAGCATAGTTTTTTTTTCCCATTTGAGGACATACATTGTATTCAATCTATTTTACTTTTTAAGTCACAAGGATATAAAGACAAAAGCTTGTGCCCTTCTGGAATGCAATATAAAGACAAGAGGTAAACAAAAATACAAATGGTATTTTTCAAAGAGTATTTCCGTTCGTTGGATTTTAGACAAGAAGAGTCAAAGATGATGTCGGAGGAATATATATATATATATATATCCGATATCATATAAAAGTAATTTTTAAATGATATTTTTTATTTGGATTATATGAAAATAATGATTTTTATATGATAAATTACTGAAAAATGTATAAAATGATTTTCTATATTTTATAATACTTATCACTTAGGATTATTTTAATAAAAGGATTAAAATGTTAAAGTAATTTATTTTTGCTTATAATAAAAAAATTAAAAATTTGTTTTCACTTATAAGTGAATTTTAGAATAAAAATTAGTTTTTTTTAAAATCCAAATGTGTAAAGTTATTTCAAATTTAGATGAAAAACTCTTTTCTTTCTACATTATATTTCTAAACATACATCAAATAATGTCAAAAAAATTTATAATCATTTTTAAGAATCAAAACAGAGTACAAAGTTAATAAATCTATTGTCTACACATTGACTCTGCCCTTATAATTGCTTATCTAATGTGAAAATAACTAAAACAATACTTAATTATGATGTGATCATTTTCTTTTTAATTAAAAGATAAGTTAATGGATTTTAACTTGAAAAAACTTATTTATATATAATAACATAATCTATATAGGATAACATATAACACTTTTTTCTATTATATATATTTAACTCTCACACCAACCATTTAAAATATATATATATATATATATATATAAAGATATAATTGGATGACATTATATAATTTCCTTACATTTTCATTACATTTAAATTTAAATTTGTTTTCTTTATATATATATATATATTGAAAAAAAATTGGGGGCATTGTCCCTGTGAAGCTTCGCCACTGATAAAGGGTGCATGTAGTTTAATATAGACTTCAACTCATCAAATCAATTCTATTAAATATATTTATTTTAGATTTTGGGTTATAACTTAAGTTGTCGTTTTGGTGACGCATCTTCAAATTTAAGATCGACGCTCTCATTATTTTGAGAGCAAAATAACTTTACAAATATGACAACATATAATTAACTAGTATTATGAGAAAACTTTTCAACTAAATGCATGAAAATAAATTATTCTCAGAGTATAATTTTAATATACTGATAGTATAATTTTTTATATTATCATCCAATTAAATCATTTCATTTGAACAACATTTTAAATAGTGAGGTGTAGGACTGAACTACCTCTTCTCATGTGTCAACATATAATTAAATGATAGCATAAAAATTTTTACACTATCAATGTATAGAAATTAAACTCTTATTTTTATTAATCTTTTGGTAAATCATACATAAGTAACCTATAATTATATTTATATTTTACTAAAATTTGAGCAACTATATCCATTAGATTATAAGCTTTCAAATTTAATGAGTAATATTATTTATCTTTCAAATAATAAATCATTTTTAGTTTAATGGGTTCAAAAGTAGGGCATAAGAAATTTATAGGGTTTTTGCAGTTTTTATGATAATTTTATACTATAATCTTATTTGAGACAATAATATTTACATGATAAAATAAATTAACATAGAATAATTTGCTTACTTATGAACACATAAATTACGGGATAATGATTCACATTATGAATATTAATAATTTAATATAATTTAATGAATTATATATAAAACATTTTTAATGTCTTAATAATTCATTTTTTTATATTAAAAAGGTAAATATGCACATAAAAAAAAGAAATTAACTATATTTGATACTAAATTTATGGACGATAACAAAACACATATATTACATGTATAATGTTTTACCTTTTTTTTTATTATTATTATTATTATTATTATTATTATTAATTTAAATTAATAAAATTATATTCACATATTTTTAATATCACAATAAATAATCTTTTAACTTGAATAAAAAATATAAATAAATAAAGTAATAGTGAATAATAATCAACTATTGTATAATAAATTCTATGTTAATAACGCACCCAAAAAAAAATTCTATGTTAATAATTTATATTTTTAAAACTTTTAAGAATAATAAAAATTATTTTATATCTATTGTACAAATAATAAATCCCAGTATACAATATTACCTTAAACCTACCTTCTGTTTTTCATAAACACACTTTTACCATACCTCTAACTCTTAGAGAAGTCAAAAGTGAGCTTTAAGCTATAAGCTGTCAATGGACCGTAGGTACGTGCAACAACATACCTTGAAAATATTATTTAACACCTAAAAATAGATATTTAAGTAAAATATTTACTATATTATCATTAAATATAATAAATAAAAAATAAATAATAGATCACTAATATATTTAATAATAAAATAAATATTTTATTTAAATATTTACTTGTAAAATATTAAAATAAGAATGATTCTGTCTATCCCTATTTACTATAGTGAAGCATAACCAACCTGGTTCCGTACTTTATTTGATTTTTGCGATGCCACCGATCGAGCTCGTGGTAGGATCAGGATACATGTACACGAGTCCGCAACAACAGCACTCTTGATTGATGGGGATGCTTTAGATTCGAGTCTTAAATATGTTGACTCCTTTAAAATTAAAAAATGAGAGTTTTATTATTCTAGTCCACAACTCGATCATAATTACTTTTAATAAGTAGATACTTGTAATTTTAACAAAAAATAATAATAATTAACGGCTAATATTAAGCAACACATGTCGCCTTATAAAAAAATTAAAATGCAAAAAAAATATTTTAAAGCAGTAAAGTTATGATAAAATAATAACTCGTCATTAGTAAAAAAAATATTGATAACTTTAAAACTCTGATAAGCTGCAAGAGAAATTTCTGTATTTTATATATCACTTGACTATCTAGAAATATCTTGTTGCAGTAAAAGTATATTACCACCCTAATCTTAATTTCACCTAGCCGTCGACTTAGCTTGAAATTATGTGGGTAATTCTCCAAAAGAGAAAAAAATGCTATCACCTACTGAAAGCTGAGTAGAGATAGTATCACTGGTTAACATATCATATTGTGACTAGTCATGTTGCAAGTCAGCCTAAAAATGGACACAAAATTAAACAGGTTAGTTTGTTATTTGTTCGGGAGAGTTGACTCATTTCACGATAAGGTCGTAGGTATCAGAGTAACTCGTTTGAATTTTTCTTTTTTAACCAAAAAAAGGGCTGATAGATTAACAGTGTGTTTGGTTTTACGATTGCGAGTGTTACAATCAATTCTAATCTCCCAAAATTGATTTGGATAATTTGGTATATTGTTTGGTTGTCAGGTTTCAAAATCAATTCTGGCTTCTAGAATTGATTCTGTAAGAAATAAAAATTTCTGACTTTCTATTAAAATCAACTTTAGAGGAATTATCAAATATAAATTACTTTATTTCAAAATCAATTTTATAAATGCAGAACAAAACACACTAACCCATCTTATAAATGTGTTGAGTTTAGAAAATGATTTAGGAAACTTAATTCATCCATCATTTTTAACAAATTAAATGCATTAACTCGACGAACCTCACATATTTTACAACCTATAATGTTCTATTACTAGTTGGGATATTTTAAAATAAATTTCATTTCCGTGGAATTATTATTATTATTGAGAACTTGCCTGAAATTCAATATCTAATCAGAAATCATAACAAATATTGTATTGAGTTGAGCTTAATCACGCAACAAGAATGATAACAATAACTAATTATAAATTAACCCGAGATAAAATCATATCCCACTCAAAGCAATAATTAGAAGTTGCCCCTTCAAAAGCTGGGAAAGACGTCCAATGTCCATCCTCCTCCCCGGTTGAAACTTGATGCACACGTATTTATAGATGTTTTCCCTGAAACATTTAAATAATTTATTGAAAATATCACTTTTTTCTTTTGTGTCTCCACAGGGTATCCACCGTCGCTAACAGTGACTAATTCCCTTCGCAGATGGCTTGCACCTCAAAGGGTGGGACTGCTGGCCAAGGGAGGTTTTTCCATGCCCAAAGCTAGGAGTCGAACCCTTGGCCTTTGGTTAAGGGTGAACGGGTCTTTACCACTCGACCACACCCCCGTTGGTTTGAAAATATCACTTTCACAAGCCAATCTGTTATATTATATCAATATGTAATAGATGGAAACAAAAGCATGCAAAGGTAACACGCATACAAACTCATTTTAAAAAAAGGGTTCATGGAGATCCAACAGAAATGTCGCTCACATCAAATCCATTTACAGAAATTCGCAAGGAAATAACATCAAAACGTAGGAATGATAAATTCGTGGGGTACATACCAAAGTTTAGCTTTTCAAAATTGTTTCTTTAATGAGAGCGTGAAATTAAAACACCTAATAAAAATCTAAACGTCATGTAACTACATACTGTTTCACTAAATTCAGTTTATTGTAACTTAAATTGCCCAACATTATCAAACACGTGACAATCTCGGTTGAACAGTACTAGCATTAAAGGTTATGAATTTTACTTGTGAAAAGGCACAGATAACTAGCCAACGTCTGTATAAGATATGGAAGAAGCCTTAAATTCCGCAATGGATTTTTATTCATCAATGTTCGATGATGTTAAGAGGTGCTCAGCTGAGGATTTTTGTCAAGCCAAAAGGAAGTGGCTGGAATGTTATTGTATTCTTTTACCTGGGCGGTTCTCTTCCAACTGAAAGAAAGTAGGTGAAGTTATTTTCAGGGCTACGGCCCCACTGTAAACCAAAAAGAAAGTTATTTTCTGGAGTAAGAGCCTTCTATATTTTTGTGGTTCATTTAACACAACAACTAGAACATAGCAGTCATAGCATAACGCCACTATCAATGCCCCAGTGCCCACTCACTCATCTTATCTATATACAGTACATTCTCAGCTTCATCATTATTTTCCAACATGAAAGGACTGGAATTATTAAGCTACCAATGCCTATTAAACTAAGGACATGACCTAGGTTCAACCAGACAATTGAGTTTGAAACAGGGCTTATAATTTTAGGGTTTCACACTTCAAGCACTTTCTTTCTCTGCTCCCTTTCCCTTGTGAGTTGCTTGTACCGTAAAACTTAAAAATTTTAATCCCTTTATTTCCCTTCCTTTTCCTTCAAAATATAAACTCACAAACAAAGCCCGATCCTCATGAACAAAATACCTTGCTTTCAAAACAGTAATTATATTCCAGTTCCAGCGTATGCTGCGCTGAAATATTAGACGAATACCACTCTATAAAACAGCAAACTTCAGCAATAAACTAAACAAACTGTCAAACCAATACTTTGGAATGCTTAACTGGACCACAATTTCTGGTGAAGACTTCCAAGTTCCAACAAAATAAACAGTCTTTTGAATTCTAGGAAAATTGCTGAAGTGAACTAGCAGCGTATAAAGATGTTCGACTTGATTAGGATGATGAGATCAGATCCCAGGGAAAGAAAGTCTTCCGCATTTGTTTTGTTTAGTTTATGGTAGGGGTTACCGGTCAAAATTTTCTGCAAAGGAAGATCAGCGACTACCGCTGCAAAAAATAAAATGCCAGAACTGGTGATTTCCCACTTAGCTGAACCAAACAAAAAACCAAGTAAACTACCATTGACATAGAATATCTGGCTTAAATTGGCTGTGCATACGCATGCTTCATTCCATTGAAGTAGTTTATCAGAAATTTTCAATGCACCCAAACCAATGAACAGAAATTTCCAGCGCACTAAATTTAATTTCAACTGCTCTTCATTGGTTGACTCAGAAAACAGAAAATTAGAGTAGCACTGATGGAGAACAAGGACAATCCAGTAACCATTAAATTGACCCAATGAAAGAATCTATGACAAAAGAGTACTTTGTGGTTGCATAATTACTTTTCTACCCCAGATTTCCTGTCTCTGTAGTCTTGAGCCAAATGAAATGTAACAAACCTCAAGGACGTAGATTTGGAGACAGGGCAGAAAATTTTATGTAGTATACGCTATACATAAACACTGCAAACAAGAAATAAAGAATAAGTAGTGTACTTTGGAAGAAACAAAGCAACTTTTGTGACGTTCTTGAGACAAGATTCATAAGACAGATAAACATACTACAAGTCATCTTGTCATTGGATGATGAAGTTCATTTTTCAAATTATTTTACTCCAATTTTCCACAAGCCCGATTTATCCGTGCAATCAACTATGAATGTTAGAAGTACATTTGCTATCTGTTTTGTTTCCCCGAGCGATATAGCTTTTACAGTACTTGTTCATAAATAAATAAAAAAAGCAGCTTGAAAGAAATTTGGTGTTCCTATAAAGTTATGGATGTAAGAAGAAATGCATATAAACTAATAAACAACAAAACTCTACAGTTCGACACTCAATATTTAAGTCTTTCCCACTAGGCAAAGTCAGCTACATGAATAAAATACAGAGTTTATAGACAAAGTGACAAACCATTAAAGTCTAATGCACTCAAGGTTGGCTTCTCAGTTATATACAAATATAAAACATTAAAACTTATATTTGTCAAGATCTACTACACAATGCTAAAAGAGCAATCATACACACCTCAAACGAGGATCTACAATAGGTCAAAGAGAAAAAAAAAAATTTCAGTATTTCACCATCATAAGACATGTCCAAGCTGCTGCTTCAAACCGATTGCATGTTTTGCAGTCACTCTCATATATCGTGTACAGAAAAAGCTAGTTTAAAGTGAAGTTGTCTATGTGAATTTGGATTTTGGAGAGGAAAGAAGGGTTTCTAGTGTAAAATCCCCTTCCTTACCATGCAAAATCCAAACTCACAAGCATATCCTAAATTAAGAATATTAGAGGTTATCCACCCTTAAATCATTTCCATATTCAATTCACTTTATTAATCCAAATTGTAAACGTTAATACCTCTCCCTTTTGATACAAATTCACTTTTGGAGGTTCCTCATCGATCGTGTAGTTTCTTATGTCAATTTGGGGGTAATTCGTTAGCCAGGAGCAAACAACAACTGAACAAAGACAGTTGAAACAAATGCCACAGCAATATGTACTCAAATAATCTACTCTGGATCTCTAGCAATATACCTGCGGCATTCCGAAAATGCCAAATCAAACAAAGTAAAGAAGCCAACTTTATTTCATTACCATAAACATAGTACCATAAAGCGCCACAAAAACATTAGGAAATTATCACAAGACACACTTTTGCATTCAATCCCCACTTCGAGATGCAACATATATATACACACACACACACACATACGCAAAACATGCTTGTTCAAACCTTCTAATAATCAATAATCAACTCGGTAATCGCTGTAATCATCCCTCGCAGCCATGCTACCGCTCTCAACCCTTTCAGCAATCTTCTCCTCTTCATACTTCACCCCTTCTTCCAACGCAATCCCTGCCAAAGCCCCGCCAACAGCACCAACCGCAAGCCCGGCACCCAGGCCCACACCCATCCTACCACCCTTGGGCTTCTGCTCATAAGAAGAGTAATCCACCGGGGCAGAAGGCCCACTGGGGCCAGCATAGCCCACGGGCCTATCAATAAACGGCCTCGAAGGCGGAGGCGGCGGAGGCGCACCAGAATAGTACCCCGGGTAGTACCCAGAAGAGTACACGTCAGCATAAGAAGAACCGTACGTAGAAGAACCGTAAGCTGAGTACGGCGGAGAAGAAGGCGAGGGAGAGAATCCTCTGTAGTCGCGGGCAGAGTGAGCAGGATGAGGGATTGGATTCGACGGTAGGTAACATAGATTAGGATTAGGGTTAGGGTTGGTGGTGGCGTAATCTAGGGTTTGAGGGGGGGTACGACCGAGGAGGCTGAGCTTGAGGTGGATCTTGCCGTGGGGGCGGCCGGAGGGTCTGGTGAGGGTGAATTTTCGGATCCGGGCGGGATCGGGGGCGTCGTCGAGGTCCTTGAGGGGGATACGGAGGGAGCCAACGAGGGGCTTTGGGGTGTCGGAGGGGCGAGAGTGGAAGACCTCGATGGTGAGGGTGAGACTGGAGGAGGAGTCGTGGAAGGGAGGGTAGGGAGGGAGAGGGAGGGTGAAGCGCTCGTTCCAGACGGGTTTTGTGGAACCGGAGTCGTCGGATTTGGTGGCGAGGCGGCGGTCCGGGTCTACCCAGAAGACGACGTAGGGCTTGAGTGGGCCGTTCTTCCAGTTGACGTTCTTGAGGTGCTTGGCGGAGACGATTGTGAGGTCGAGGTCTATGGACTTCGATGGTGGTGGGCGAGACGACGCCATGTTCGGGTTCTGTGGTGTTTGAGAGAGTGGAGGGTTCTGTGGTGGCGTGATTTAAGGGGATATGGTAAAATTGGGTTTGCCAGTTCCACCCTTGCAGTACTGATCCAAGTCCAAAGATCAGAGAGTGACGGGAGGACAAAGCCCAAATGTAAAGACATACATTAGCTACTAGCTAGTGATAATCTATGATTAAAAAAGAAAAAAAGAAGAGGAGTTGTCAAATTAAATCTAATCAATAACTCAATAAAATCAATAATTTGATTAAAGGAAAATTAAAGAAAATAAAGAAATTCAACCATACTGGATTAAAGTTAAATGTAATGTAAGCATAAAACTCCTTTTACATTTTTATTTTTATTTAATTAAATCATTTCATTTAAGTAATTTTTTCAAGTAGGAAAATAAAAAAAAAATTTACGCTAACTCTGAATTTTAATAGTAAAATAATAAAGGGAAGTTCGAAGGATGGGATGGGTCATGTTAGATTAAACCCATATCAGCTTAATTTTTTTACTGAGTTATTTTTTTTATTGAGTCATTTCTTTAAGTTTGAATTTGATGTGATAATGATAAGATTAATGACCTGAGTCAAACCAAATCAATATGACTTTTTAACAATATAAAGAGTTAAATATTATAAATTAATAAAGTTATAAAATTAAATAACTGAGAAACAAAATTTAAAATTTATTCTATGATGTATATTTTAAAATAAATTATTTTAATAAAAAAAATAACAGCATGTTCTATTAAATATACTAATTTAAGGGTATTTGATCGGGGTAAAAATATGATAAAAATATTTAAAATTCAGTTGTAAGGTAATTTAGTTGTTATATTTTAGTTATCAATCTTCAAAGTGCATTGCAACTATGATGCTCTGTGCTTGTTTTTTTTTTAATTCCATCACCAAATTATGTCGCTTTAGTTCATTTAATTCTAAATCAATGACTTTTCTAATGCTAATATGATAGGACGAAAAATGTTTAAAGTATAATTCCTTGCCCCGTTTTTGGACTTGCTACCATTTGGAAGGCTAAATGACCAGCATGTAAGAAATTTTACAGATCTACATTCGGAATTTAGCATATCAAATATATATTGCCTTCTGCTTAGTAAAATAAAATTATAAATTACATATTGTCATATCCATATGAGTCTTTGAACGTTGTTTGAATATGTGAGATTGAGACATAAAATCTTCATCTTTGTGTCCCACTCTTTCATGACGATTATTAATTGGGCATGCTAGAGTCACTTATGCTATGGTTGTAGAGTGCAAAGAGGACCTAGCCTATATGTAGATATAATTGTAATATAATAAGTTCTCTCACAAAATACCCATCAGGTTAAGGCCTTCATTATTATCCGCATTAATCAGTTATATATGTTCAAATCCAAAATAAGTGGAACACTTCAATCAATAATTGGGCTTTAAAATTGCATCTCAACATGAATTACATATAAATTAGGCCGTTTTATCAAAATTTTTTAAAAAAATCTCAATTGATTGCTGCCCGCAAAAATTATTAGATAATTTTAACATTCTCCCACTTCCGCAAAATCAATTGACTAGTTTCATATTTCAATACATGTGCCTGTCTAGATATATATTTTAAAAATAAATGAAAAAACAAGTTGAAAGCATTTATTCAAAAAGTGACCCTCGAACTAATAATTATTTTGTTAAAGTGGCAACATTTAAGAGAACGTATGTGATCCACGATGCAACATCTAAATAAGATTCCATTTAAGTAAAGTCAAGCAACATTGAATCATGCACTCGATAGGTCTCTCGTTGATAATAGGGCCAATCCATGGTAAGTGGTGGATCCAAAAAAATTTAGTAATGGGAGTAAAAATAATATTGAGAGTAAAAATTTTAGTACCAATATAAAAATGAGTAAAATATATTATATTTTATTATTTTATTTCATTTAAAATTAATATAGGGTCAAATTTAATCAAATTATGGGATAAAAGTATGTTATATCTACACAATTATTAAGAAAAATTAAAATCTTTGTGGGGCCCCACTTTGCCTAATGTAATCCGTTCCTGTCCATGGTTACAAATATCATCGACATCGACAATTAGTCATTAGTTTGGGGTAGCTAGAAAATATAGCATTCCAAAGTGATCAAGAACCTTGCCCACAACTCTAATTTGGTGTTAACCACAGGCACAATGGTCCTTAAAACACCAAGTTTAAAGTTCATCGAGATTACTCAACTCCAATAAAATGTTGACCACAAGCAAAATGGTCCTTAAAATACCTAGTTGTAAATAATACCATTGTGCCTCAAACTCTAATGTAGTCTATATCATAGGCACTATGATTCTAATCACACTGAGTTCTAGAAAAAGACATCATGCCTCAAAGAATTTAGTGTCAACCACATATACAGTGATCTTGACCGACACCAACCTCAAAGAAAATGTGAAGTTTACGTGATAATATGTAATTTAATATTTATATATAATTTGAATTTATCTAACCTAAGGAGTTAAAAATGAAAATTTTGGTAATGAAAGTTTTGATGCTTTTAAAGTATGAGACCAATTAAAAAGTTTTAAATCTTGCTTTCTTCTAATATCCTTAACTAGTTTAGGGTATATATTGGAAAAAATCATATAATTTTTGTTCAACTTGAATATGTTTTTAGTCCCTTCAAAACTTTTAACAAATCCCCTAATTTATTCTCTTTTAAATTTTAAAATTGATAAATTGATCTTTTTAAAAAAATTTGAATAAATTGGTCCATCTAAAAAGGAAAAAAAACCCTTGCCAATAAAAAAAATTAATCCCTCCATACATGGACTAATTTGGTATTTTTCATAATTTTGGATGAACTAATTTGTTCTTTTTTCCTCAAAGGATTAATTTGTTCAATATTTTAAATTGACAGAGACTTATTTAAATTTTTTTTACCTAGAGGGATTGATATGGGGCTTTGTCAAAATATTTTGTTAGTTTTAAGTGCCTCATTTTACTAATATTATGTTTTGGTCTATATCATTAGTATGTATGGTTATGTATATAAGGATCAAAAGAAGATTTTAAAGATTTATAATGATTAAAAACAAAATCTTCAATATTAATAAGAATTAAATTCATATTTCAAACAATTTTTAGAGACCTATACATGGAATGTGGGGACCAAAAATATAACATTAAAAAAAGAGAAAACAAAAACCCAAAATATAAATCAGAGAGTCAAAAATAAAAACAATACATATTTATTATAAGAGTTTTGCTAACCAGTGCCCTGAGGTTAAAAGTTTTAAAATGGTAAGCTTTTATTATGAAGATGTGTTTTTTTTTAATTTCAAGATATAAGATCTACTATTAAGTTTTGATATTTACTTTTATTGAAAGTCTTAAGTTATTAATTAGGTAAATCATTATTATATTTATAAAGGAAAAAAAACATATTTTTTCCCTATTAAAAAACAAATCCCCAAGAAGAAAAGGATATATATATACACCCACATTTATTGGCACCGCAACTGGTCGCTCTCTACCTTGACCCTGAGTATACCAACGCGAAAAGCAGTGGCATATTCTCCTCATCGAAGGACAGAATGGTCCATGCACACTTTCCCTAGTCCCTTAACAACGTTAACGTCATTTCCTTTCCCCAAACGCAACGGTGACAGTGAAACAATTCCATCATGTGCAAACTGTGAAATACCGGTTTTGCTACGGACAAACGCACTGGTAGGCGCACTCAATATTCTCAAATCTCTCGATGCCGTGTTTTCTCCAGAAAATCAGCCCCCAATAATCTGGGACTTTCATTTTTTCTCGAGTGCCAAACATGTCTGAAGCTCTGATCAATGGGTTGGCTGGAGCTGGAGGAGGGATCATTGCCCAGCTCATCACATACCCTCTTCAAACTGTACGGACACGGTTTCAAAGTTTGAATCTTTTCTCAACTGGGAATTTCGTGAGCTGAAAAAATTGACTTTTTTTTTTTTGGCTGTGGTGATCTGCACAGGTAAACACTCGTCAACAAACCGAGCGTGATCTGAAGAAGGAAAAGAGGAATCTAGGAACTCTCCAGCAAATGTGCCAGGTTTCTTTCTTTTGAGCAGGGATCATGTGATTGTCTAGCTGAAATTGTTAGTTTGTTTGATTATCGATGCAAGAAAAGATGCAAACTTCTTGTTGGGTTTGGAGCTAAGAGATATGATCTTAGCTTTAAGTTGTTTAGGTTCATAACATAGTCAAGTAATTAAAATCGCTTGAATTATGCCAAAAATTAGATATGATTGGTTGACCAAGTAAAATATTTTAGACACAGTATGAAAGTTAATGTCTTATTTATCTATTTGTTTATTTTTTATAACATTGGAATTTACTGTTTAGTGATCGTGGTTATGGGAAAAATATTGTAGGTTGTGAAACAGGAGGGGTGGGAGCGGTTGTATGGAGGCTTGATGCCATCTCTAGTGGGTACAGCTGCGTCTCAGGTGAGCTCATTTTAGCTCAGGTTTGTGGTTGCTGCTTTTTGTGGCATATTGTTAGAAGTGGATCAAAAGCTGGAAAAAAGATTGCTTTATTGGTATGGAATTCTTGGTCAATATGGCCAAGAGCCCTAAATCTCTACAGAGGGTGAGGGATAATTTGAGAGTTCCCTCAATTCTCCTAAAACTTTCTCAAGTTCTCTGAATTACAAGTCTGTCTTTCCCTCCTCTCTTAATTTATAATCAACCACTGCCTAACAATACAAGTAAGTAACTAACCAAGTGTCCTATCCTGTATGTTCCTTGCCTCTTGATTTACATACGGAGTTCCCAATATCATTAGATATAGTGTTAACCAGAAAATCAAACGCATAAGTGGTCACATGCAGACAGAGCATTTGAATGACAATGCTTGTCGTAATTAAATGAAATTTTTGCTGCCTTTTTTTCTGTCAAAGATGGCTTTTCTATGGGGATTCTGAGTAAATAATATAGCAACGTAGTTTGTATTTTCATTTTTTCTAGTAATGATCACTGATTACCAATTAATTGAGTTCTAGTTTTTCATGTTGGATGCAAATGATAAACTGAAGCAGCAGTTCCTTTTCTTCACTAACTGTGGAGCTGTGTCTATTTTTTAGGACAACAGACAACCTATTATTCAAACTTATTTTATTTCATTTTAAAAAACACTTAGTGAAGTGGTGGTGAGTGGTGACAACTTCACAATGTACCCTTTAAAACAATAGCTATCTGAAATTTTATGTGCTAGACGTTCGAGTACTTGAATCCTTCTCATGCTGAAATTTATAGTGATGTTGACCTAGCACACTTAATGAGATACAGATTTGGAAAGAACAAGATTCTAGTTTCCTAGTCACCTGTTGGAGATAATACTTGATATAGGCTTCTTTGTTGTTGGATGGTCTGTGATGTTACCTTTTATCTATCAAAATGTATTAACTTTTCACAACATGTCACGGTTCCAATATGATGTATTTTGTAGTGATCTATTCAATGTTTTGATTTAGGTTTCCCATTTTTTAATTATGACAATTTTATGATACAGGGTGTTTACTATTATTTCTATCAAATATTCAGGAACAGAGCTGAATTGGCTGCACTAGAACAGAAAAGGCTAGGCATTGGTGATGGATCAGTTGGAATGATCTCCTCACTTACTGTTGCTGCTTTATCTGGGTAATATGCTTTGTGTGCAAATCAGTAGAAAGCATAGATTATGTAATGGCTTTGATACTTATGTGTTATGCCTCAAATTGCTTGATTAATTCCTTTTGTAGGTGTGTTAACGTGCTCTTGACAAATCCAATATGGGTAGTTGTTACCCGCATGCAGGTAAATTGCTAATTGATTGTCACCTCCATTCTCTCTTTTTTTCTTCTTGCATTCCCCTTCCTTGCTCTTTCTGCTTCCATTTTCCCTTCTTTGTTTTTCTGGTTTCTGAGTAAGCACTGAATGTGAAATTGAGACAAGTTAGTATCAGCTAACTCTGGGAAACTTCCGTTTCTTCTTTGATTTTAGAATCTGTTTGCTCGGGAAAAGAAACTAAAAAGCTTTTCACTAATGAATGTTTTATTTACTTTCCCCCAAAAAATTCATCAAAGCAATTAAACTTGTTAAGAATATAAACTAGAAACAGAAGGATTCATGGATCTGTCTGTATGACTCTTTATTTCCTTTCTACTTGGGCAAGTCTTACACTCTGGTATGTTGTACGTATTTTTCTGTTCATAAAAAACAAAGTCATTTTTCTGCACAGACGCACAGAAAAGATTCAAGCAGAACTCTCTCTGGTCAGATGCTGCCAAATTCCACTGAACAAGCAATCCTTCCTGCAGTTGAGCCTCTTGCTTATGGAACTAGCTATGTGGTAGGTAAAGTCTACCTAAATGGATAGCGTCATTAATCCTTTACCTTACATGTACGGCTCACATAAAACCTGTAGCAATTCACAGAAGTTATGCTAGATTGCTTGTCATCCTGTGTGACCTATTTGTGTGTGGGAAATTTATTCGCAATCTGAGCTCATAGTTGTGGTTAGTGTGGTAAATTTTGTTTCATATATATTCCAATTGGGAGATATTTTCTGAAAATATTTCAATGAATTGAGTTATAATATTTTTATTTTCCCCTACATCATAATTGATGCGTGGGGACTTGAGATGATGCTTTAGGCTTTGCAAGAATTTGGGTCTGGCCAAAATTGTAAGCTTACCTTTACAGTTTCCTTTTGTATGTATTATCATACTATAATTCATACTCACAGGTTCAAGAAGTCTATGGTGAAGCCGGACTTTTGGGTTTCTGGAAAGGTGTATTGCCAACATTGATCATGGTACGTTGGAAGTGAATCTTTTTTCTTATTATGGGTGTTTTACTGATTGGTTGTTACTGATCTCAGGTAAGCAATCCTTCCATACAGTTCATGCTGTATGAAACCATGTTATTGAAGTTAAAAAGAAGACGTGCTCAGAGTAAGACGGGCAGCGATGGGGTAACTGCTTTGGAGGTATTTTCTCATTTAACTTCCCTAGGTAAAATGGCTTGTGAGTGATGCCATTTACACACATATTTTCTATTATGTTGCTTTTAATTGTTTCGACATTGTCAGACTGAGATTGCCTTATGTCACTAGATATTTCTTCTTGGAGCTTTGGCTAAGCTTGGAGCTACTATTGTGACATACCCTCTTCTAGTTGTTAAGGTATATCATGCTAGCTTTTGCCATATGTTACTTTTATTCAGATATACGGGAATCTTAATCCTAACAGAATAAAAACAATAATGATCAATTAAATATATTATTTATTAGACTGGAGAGGTGGGGGATAATGGGTAGAAACTACAATGGGAAATGGCCGTTTTCTTCTGGCAGGCGATACCCATCAAACATAAACACATAAATGGCATTTTCATGTAAAAATTGAAGAATATTTATAATTTTTACCTGAACACAGCCTTATGCTTTGTAATATTGGAAAAAGGAAGTTGGGATAAAATCAATTTGAAGGTCTTAAATCGAAGAATTTATGAGATATAATTTTGGGATCACAAAATGCTAGGATATGCCATAGATTTGCCTTATAGCCTTATTGTTAATATGATATTGATACTAGTTGGGACTTTGAAACAGATGGAGATGTGATTATTCATGCATTACATTAAAAAGATGAATACTTTGTTTGTTTTTAGGGTATATGTATCTGGTAATCTTGGTAGATTTTTTAGATGGGTTTGACATCATAGTGATTGATCAGTGGGGTCTGATTTCAATTCAAATATCAGATAATTTTTCTTGTAGTCAGTAGTCAATGTGTCTTATTTCTTAAATTTGATTTGTCATCATATCCTTCTTGTTTGTCATGGTGGTGTCCATTATTCATTAAAAAATGAGTGGGGAGAGATCAGAAGAGAAGAGGATCTGTATTCAAAATGCTTTTCTCAATGGATTTGGATCCCCTAAAATGAGGATTTCACTTTAAAAAGTAAAGTGAGGAGTTTTACCCTTAGATCAAGGGAGTGAAAAGGGCCCCTCTTCTAACTTTATTGATCCAAAGTTAGAATCCCTTCACTTTACTTTCTAAAGTGAGATTCTCAAATTAGATAGTCAAAATCCTTTCTCAATTTATGTTATGTTTCTGTTGCAGGCAAGGCTTCAAGCTAGACAAGTTAAAAATGAAGACAAGGGACACCATTATAAAGGTTTAAGTTGTGACCATTTTTTCATATACTATGAATATGATCCATTCTTTAACTTTTCATCTGTACTTCTGCTCGTTTGCCAAAAGTGAAATTGAGTTAAATTGTGAATATTGTTGATGCTCAACCTTATTATTTTCTATTATGATGAATTGTTCACGCTTCAAATCTAAAAGAGGCATTGCGTAATGGGACGTATTAGAGTATAAAATCATTCGTGGGCCTAAGGTAGCTAGGATTGAGAGTTATCTCGTAGGATCGTCCGATCCCACAATTTTGACTCCTCTATTCGATCTCGATCTCACCCTTCAACTCATTGCCGTCAGATTGCTGTGGGATCGTTGGGGAAGATCGCAAAATCACTAGGAATGGGTGATTTTTGCGAGCTAGCCGTGACCCATTTCCTCCATTATCCAACTCCATTTTAGCCTACAATGAGGAGAGGGGGAGGAAGAAGGAAGCAACAGAAAGAAGAAAGAAGTAGCCAAACCAACAGTTATCGGCTATGAACAAGCCTAGAACTATGGGCATCTAGCGGAGAAATGGCAGAGACAGATCGAGGGAAAAGGTTGTTGGCGGTGAATAAGACCAAAACCATTGGTGGCCGGCAGTGAAATAACCAAGAGCCGCTCAAGTTGAGAGCGAGAGAGACCAAGAGAAGGAGAGGAGGAGAGAGGGTGAGGCGCAAGCAATTTTAGAAGATGATTATCTCTATTTTTTTTCAAATATTTGGATAGATATTTTTGTGCTGAAACCTTATTTTAGGGAGCACAAAAATATGGGGATATTTGGGCTGGGTTTGTTTTTATTGTTGGGCTTTTACCATTATGACTAACTAATTGGATCTTTTAAGTCTTGGAGATTAAGACAAAAAAAAGTCTCAGAGAAAAAAATAAAATTGGGCTAGTATTGTGTGTTTTCTTTTCTTTATTTTGCTTGTTTGTGTCATATTACATGCATATATAAATTGTATGAAAATAATATATATATTTTTTAATAGGATCTTACCATCCGTGTGACAATTCAATATTTTACTATTTTGGAAGAGATGGTTTCGTCATAGAAATTCTCTATATTATTTGATTCCTCTCTAAAGATGCATGTTCTTGAAATTCAGGCACATTGGATGCTATTATCAAGATGATCCGCTATGAAGGGTTTTATGGATTTTACAAGGGCATGGGCACTAAAATCGTACAAAGTGTGCTAGCTGCTGCTGTTCTGTTCATGGTGAAGGAAGAATTAGTTAAACAGACTCGTTTCTTGCTCACTAAGAATGCCCCCAAACCATTAAAGCCAAAGCTTCTGTGATTGGAGATCAATAATTTTTGTTTTACCTCGATTGATTGATATTCAATGGATCCTCTTGAATTGGGATATTCATTCAAATGCTAGGAAATATCTTGTGGTAATGGAAAGCTTGTAACAAAAAAGAATAGGAGATCAAAGAAAAATGCTATTTATACTCATCATTTGTGGGGTATCGTGTCGACACATTACTATCTATTATTAGATGGGGTTGGACCCCATTTAATTTGGGACTCACATCTCATCAAATGGTAGATGAAAGTGTGTTAGCACGATGTCCCAAAAAGTGTAATTACAAATAACACTACTTGAAGATTAAAATATGGCCATATTATTTCATGATTATTTTAGTCAAACTCGAGTATAGTTAACTAATGCAAATCATGTTTAATGTGCATGCTAGTGACAATTGTGTTTGTTGTGTCCATGATCATGTACAGAACATAATTATTCTCATTTAGCTAGTGGCCTAGTGCTCTACTTTGAAAGAGGGGGAAAAAAACATAAAACTAGTGAAATCCTTACGAAAAGGGTGTCATTAGGTAAATAGGGAATTGTATTCTTTCATGTTTTTTTAATTCACATAACAAGCCCTTAAATAAGGTTTTAAAAATAAACTGTGTTAGCATCATATAAGCATTTTATTTTATATAAAAAGGAATACCGCATGTGCCATTATTTTTTTAATCCTTATGTATTTTCAAATGCTTTGGTTTGAGATATTTTTATTCTTAAAAGCTCGTGATTTTAATTAGGGACAAATTACGTTGGCCTGATTTGAGATCTGTAAAATTCATTTTAGCTCCTCTAGGTGACACTAAATTTCTTTAGGTGCGTTGTGCAAGTGCAAGTGTGGTGTATTTATTCTAAAATTCAGTAGAAATTTCAAGAAAAATCAATTAAAACATGTTTTAAAATTCTCAACAATGCTTAATTTCCCTTATTTTATTTCAGTTTTGAGAAGAAAAAAATGTAAGGCAAGGGGATAGAAAAATAAATACTCTTTTAGTAACAGAAATCCATTAAAAATTCATTTTGTTAATTAAAATTATATGTATATTTCATTTTAAAGTTAAAATTATAAAATTAACGATATAAATCTTGAAAATTATATATATATATATATATATATATATTCTAGTTATATGTATTCTAGTTAGTTCCTAAAATGATACTAGCAGAGGCTAATTTAAAATGAATTGTATTTTTTATAATTTTAGATATTAAATTATCAATTTTTTATTTATTTCAAGAACTAAAATGAAAAGTTACGAACTTAATAATAATAAAAAATTACTTTTTTTTAATTATTAAAAAAAGGGTGATGAAGACGAGGAGTGCGCATTACACACCGAGCGCAGGTTTAAGCAGTGGGCAGTTGCAAGTAGCAACTGCTATTGAACATTCGAAGTGTTGAAACGCCGAACTGGGTCGTGTCGGTGCGGGTGAAGCGAAAGTCTGTGAGAGAAAGAGAAGCAGCAGCGAAAGGCAAAAATGGCGTCGAAATCTCAGAAGAAAGCCAATCTCTTAGATCACCACTCCATCAAGCATATCCTCGACGAGTCCGTTTCCGAGGTATCCTTAAACCCTAGCCCGATTTTTCTTACATTATATGTTTTTAATTGAATTTTGGATCGACTAATTAGACATGAAGTGGCTCAAAATCTTGTGATGTAGGTGGTAACGAGTCGTGGGTACGTGGAAGACGTGAGATTGAGCAACGTGAGGCTCCTGATTGGGACCATCATCATCGTCATTGCGCTCTTCGCCCAGTTCTACAAGAAGAAGTTCCCTGAGAACAGGGATTTCCTCATTGCCTGCATCGCATTATATCCTTTTTTTCTGAAAATAAATTTTAAAAAAAGTGCTTGGTGAAATTGCAGTGTGAGGGAAAATTTGGTTGTTTTAGGTTTTATCTGCTTGGTTAAATTGATAATGAATTATCTGAAATTAAGGATATTTGAATTTGGGAGCTGATTTCTTTTTTCTTTTGGGTTTGAATGCATCTTTTTTTTTTTTTTTGTTGATCTGATTGGGATACTGGCGAAAGAAATGTATGGAATTAGCCTTTATAAAATAGTGTGGTATGCAGGAATTTTTCCAATTTCAAAGTTGCCAAGGTTCTTTTTTGGATGAGTTTGATCTTTGATGCTATATATATATATGATTTTATTTTTTTATGCTTTGATTTACACTGTTATCCAATCAAATCAATCCATTTACATGACTTCTCAGTAGTCCCAACTAGCAATAAATTATTGGATAACAGGGTAACAAAGTTTTATACCGACAGCGCACAGTAATTTAACTCACTGTATATATAAATATATACACACACTGGTATTGTTTGGTCTTTAACTCTTGCACGTATGTAGTCTTCAATGGGTTGTTGCAGCTGATCATATACACCAAGGAGAAGAATGCCATTCTGTTTACATATCCTCCTGCGGTGAGTTTCTGTTAACTTGTGTAAAGCAATTGTGTTTGATGCTAGTGTTTTGTTTACATATAGAGAATAGATGCTTTGTTTTACTTTCATTGCTGTGGATGAATGATATTACCGTCTTTTAACTGAAACTTTGTTTGCCCCCCTCTTGGCTGCGGTAAATGACAATGTTCTGTTCATGTGTAACCTACACCACTCAGTCCTATCTACATTATGTTTAATGTGGTCCTGTTGAATATGTGCTGATGTTTTAGGTTACATAGTTTCTTCATCTTTTAGATTCATATTCAAATTGATAAAAAAATAAAAATAAAAAAAATCTAAAAGGGCCACAGCTCCCTGTTTTGAGCTTTGATTATTCTTGTTTCATCTGATTTTCTTTTTTTCGTGTGTCCAGTATGAGAGAGAATGACCTGGATGTGGGGGGTGGGG
>JAVHNL010000132.1:0-25000 GCA_031216105.1 Dalbergia cultrata | reverse complement strand
GGCATAGTTTTTTTTTAGGGTTTAGGGTTTACCGATGGTCCTACCCGTCAGTAAGAAGTACTTTTTTAAATATACTATTAATTAATTATTTATTTATATAATAACCTAATTATCAATTAAATTGATATTAAATAAGAAAATAATAAAATGAATAAATTAAAATAATTAAATAAAATAGCAAACTATGACAATAATATACATATAAATTACAATAAATGTAAAAAATATCCAAAGTAGAAAAAAATGAAGCTAGATAAAAACTAGCTAAACTCCTAAGCGTCAGCATCGTTAGTGACATCATCATCATCATCTGGACCATTATCGTCATCCATGTCGTCCGACTGTGAGTGGCCCTCAGAGAGATGGAGGCGAGTGGGATATGGGGGAAACTGACCTTCCGAGGTCAGCCTCTACCTCTACTAGCCATACTAAAACTATTAAAAGTAGTCCACCAAAAAGCTTTAATTAAATAAGGAACTTTGAAATAATTTCATAATAATATTGCATATAATATTGAATAACTTTCAAATACCTTAACTTGATAAAAAAAATTTGGGATTACGTCGAGGTTCGGACTCTACTCACTAATCAATGCAGCTCACTAATCAAAAGAACTTTGGTTTTGATTCCCTTCGGACTTAATGCTCAACATTCGAACTGCTAATGACATTTCAGAGTGCACACAATCCTCCCATAAACGTTGATTGACATCTTCTAGGAGTCTATAAAACCGAGCGGCATCTTGGTTTGGCTCCTTGATTGAAGGTTGCAAAAACTGAGCAACAAATTCAGGACCAGCAGCATCAAACATCATCTCTTGATGCCTAACCAAGTTATCCTCCCATAGCACATTACCTACGTCGTGTTGAGTTACATAGATCCCACTAGAATAACTTCCAGTTTGACATATACCACTTGATTCCATGTATTACCTACCTTCCCATGCTTGATCCAAACCCAATAGTTAAGCATGAATCTCCACTTGTACAAATGAACCCTTATTTTATTATCATCCAAATACTTCTTACATTTGCATCTATTACATGGACACCTAACTTTTACTTCATTAATGAATTGTTGAGTTTTACATGCCATGCTCATAAATTGTTCAGCACCGCTATAAAATTCCAGTTTAATCCCCTCTCAATTAGGATGTAATCTATCATACATCCATGATCGATTTGAAGGTAATCTATCATATATCCATGATCGATTTGAAGGTAATATTGCACTTGTGATTAACCGTAGACCCTACAAAATTTGTAAAGATTTCAAGTTATTACTTTCAAATACAAATTCAATTGCTATTTAAACTTTTAGTATAGTCACTTTTAATCTTATTCCCTCAAAAAATATTCAGAACAAAATTTTGACAATATTTTCCCTTAAATTAGGAGCTTCCATCATTAGATATTTTAGTCAATTCAACAATTATAGACACTATTATAACGATCAATAACATAATAGATATAGTGAAACAATTATATGTTAATAATTACATATAATTCACATAATGATAAAAACTGTTATATTGGATATCCCCTTATAACTCCACAACATGCATCCTGCAATCTTCACAAACATAAAGAATCCCACAGCAAACAAATCAAACCAGTTGGGGAAGGACCTCTACGCCCTTCCCCCCAGTCATACAATCCCCATTTCCTACAATTCTATCCTAAAAAACATATGTATTAAACCATTAAATGATATAAATAACAAGGATTTAGTTACTAACCTCTAGAGTAGTAAAAAAAATGTAAAATGTAGCAAAGCTATCGACGTCCAACAAACTCTAAAAATCCAATATGATAAATTTAAATCAACACGATTATATACATAGAAAACATAAGATAACATAAAGAAAAAGAATGGCAAACTGATCCCAAAACAATAATCATTGTCACCCTCAAACAAAACTCCTACATTAACAAATTAACAACAATAATTACTCCCCAATACAACAAAATACAACACTATGGGCACCCATAAACAAACAAAAAAAGTAAACCAAGTCAAAAAACTAAACTGATTAAAATGCTCACCAAAGCCCCTAAATCGTAATGGTGGCTTCCGTTTCTCGAACGGAGCTCCAGTGGCGGTGAACGGAGGCAAAAACTGTAGCATGATGAAGGTTAGAGAGAAAGACACGCTCAAAGAGTGGGGAGGAAAAGGGGTCACGGTGCTGCTATAAGCGCACATTACCAACGAGTATGCATTTAATGAAACGTACCATTTCACTAAACGGTAATTATTGTCAGGATTACCGACGAACTGTGCATTTGCGCGGCAAAGTGTGAAATTTCAAACTACCGTCATTAATAAAATTAATAAATATAATTATAATTATACTAAATACCTGTCGGTTTGTGGTTTAGGGTACCCGTCTGTAATTTTTAATGCAAATAATAAAAAAATTATTAAATACCCTGTTAGTAATACCATCGGACATTGTGCGCGCCAAGTTGCACAAATTGGCGTTAGCATTTACCGATAGCTTTATCGATAGGTTTGTTGTACACACCAATAACAATCATATTTTTTTTCCCAATACGCGCCAACCCGTCGGACATATCGTCAATAACTACTGATGGGTTCGTACCCGTTGATAGGTTCCATTGGTATGCCGTGTTTTTCTGATAGTGATATGAATGCAGAGATGAGGGTGAGGATGGACATAAATAAGATGAGAGTGAGAATGGAGGTGAACGGTGTAGAAGGAGATGAAGAAAATAGAGATGACAATAGGAGTGCAAGTTTACCCGTTAATTCACAGGTTGTATGTCATCAATGACATTTTTTTTATACTTTTGAAATCATATTAATTATAATAAGGTTTGAATATGGAACCTCATACACACTGTTCTAACATCCCTAGTTAAAAACGTTAATTTACATATGTCCATAATTAATATTGTCAATTCCTGACTTTGGGCTTTATTTAAAAACGTTATCATGATAAAGCTCGTTATGTGTTTTCTGCAAAAATAAATAAATAAATAAATAAAAAGTAAAAACTTCTAGTTTGTTCGTTGCATCCTCTCAATTGGTAATTCTTTGCTCCTTCGAGTTCCACTCATAATGGGGTTGGAAAGAGATTGATGCTTGCCAGCAATAACTAATGTGGTGGGGAATAGAGGGTTACTTGGGATATTTTGTACTTTACAAAATTTTTAAATTGTTTGATGACATGATAGTGGTTTTTCCATTGTGGACAATAATATGGGTCAAGGAAATCTTTTTTATTTTTATTTTTCTTCAATTGAGATGTGTTTTCAATTTTTTCTTGTCTATGAATGATTATTTACTCACAGGAGTACAAAGCCCTGTGCTGAGTGACTTTTAAATAGAATTTAGCCTGTATCCGAGGAAAAAAAAGAAGAAGTTAGCCTTATAAACAGGATCTTCTTGTTTATTTAAAGAAAATCTTAACTGAACCTGAAACTAGGTTGATTTTATGGTTTATGTGAAAAGAAGAGAAAAAAATTCTCAAGTTAGTTGATATTTTTAATATAAAACAAATCTAAAAAATAAGCCAACTATATATGATAGTTGTTAGTCATAATTACTACTTGGCATATCTAAGTGGAAATAACAAGAAGAATTGCACATCAAAATGCCAATCAAAACTCTACTTTTCTTTTACCTTTTTTTTTTTTTTTGTCCTGGAATGAAAAACTATTTCTTTTAAGTCCCAACAGGATGAATCATACGTTCTCCTAGTCCTTGCCATATGGTTGATAAATCTAATCATCTTCCCACCACTGCCTGTAATCATTTTGTTCAAATTTAACTGTTTTCAATGCAGTAACTTTTTTCTTTTTAAATATTCTTCTTCCTCCTAGCAATCCCCATTTTTTTTTTTGGGAATAAATTAGATAAAAGTCCAAACAACAAAGAACAAACTAAGTTACAGATTCATGGATAGCCACCCCAACACAATCATCAACAAGAATAGAAACCAAACGACTAAGGCGAGAAAAATAAAACCAATCCCCAATTCTAACACCACATTAGAAAACCTACAATAAACAAATGAAATTAGAAATACTCACATGAATAGCCTAATTCCTGAAGAGGAACACCTAAAAAAATTTTGAATTTAACATGAAATTTTTTTTTGGTATACTGAATTTACGTGCTAACAATGTAAAAAATATTTATATCAGTATTTAATTAAATATTTTATTTTATTTTCAAAAAACTTAAACTATAGATGAAATATAACAAAAATTAAACCCTAAATCACTTGATCATAATAAAACTCTAAAACTATATCATAAGTTATCTATTCCTAAGAATTAAGCAATTGAACAAAGAAAAATGAATAATTTCATATTTAACATAGCCAATAACATTTTTCCAAATATATAATATTGCCCACATCACTCTTCCAACGATTACGTTTTACATTAATTGACAAATGACAACACCGGTGAGGGCGAGCATTTGTCGTTTTCTTACCTATTTTATTTTTCCATCCCTTTCTCCCCCCCTCTCCTTTTCTCTTTCTCTCTCATTCTCTCCTCTTTCTTTCTCTCACTACTCATATTCCTTTGATACCCTATTTCTTACATGTAATAACTATAGCACTCAGTCACTGCTAAAATTTTTTCTGACCCCTCCCCTTTTTTTTTTTGGGGTTCTTCTGTAATATATTAAGGTCCGATCCAATCCTCAAAAAACTGTTGCAACTGTCACCGTCCGATTCATCACCTTCCATCCCAACACGCAATCTCCACCGTCCGTTCCCTCTTCCCCCACTCCCCATTATGTTTTCTTCTTCCTCTTACCCTTCCCCTCCTGTTCTCTCCGACTGGCCGGGTCGGCAATTCGGTCCCGATCCAATTGGTTCGTCTCCACTGCACAAATCTCCTCTTTAGTCTCTTCTCTTCCGCTTCAATAACCTAAAAAAATAAAAAATAAAAATAAAAAACTGAACTTCCTTCTCTTCCCTTACTTCTTTCTCGCGCACTTGTTGCAGAGAGAAAGAGAGAAAAAACCGATTTTGCGGCGCGCCACTCCCACCGTTCCACGCTATACCCTATTCACCCTCCCCACGTGTCACTGAATCCCAAAAACTCCAACTGTTTCAACCTCTTCAAAGCTGAAGCCAAGAAAGAAGAAACCAAAACACAAAAAAATGGAAAACACTCTTCCTTTTTAGCTGAGCTCACGTTACCTCATAATTTTCCGATCTTGCATCGACAAGTTTAGATCTTTCCATTCATTTCCGATACCCAAATACAAAAATTCTCCATCTTTGTAATTAAGAAAAACAAAAAGAAACTCCCGGAGGTAGCATCAATCAGTTTTTTATATTTTGTTTTCTTTTTTTTTATAGTGGCGGCGATGGATGACGGCGCCGGCGGTAACAACAGCGACAAGAGGCTGATGGGTACGAGGTTGTCGGACGTGGTACTCGACATCGTGATGCCGTACATCCACGACCCTAAGGACAGAGACGCTGTCTCTCAAGTCTGCAAGCGTTGGTACGAGCTTGACTCGCACACGAGGAAGCACGTGACCATCGCGCTCTGCTACACCACCACGCCGGCCAGGCTGCGGCGGCGGTTCCCTCACCTCGAGTCTCTGAAGCTGAAAGGGAAGCCACGCGCCGCCATGTTCAACCTCATACCTGAGGACTGGGGTGGGTTCGTTACGCCTTGGGTTAGAGAGATCTCTCACTACTTTGATTGCCTCAAGTCACTTCACTTCCGCCGCATGATCGTTAGGGATTCCGATCTTGAGCTTCTAGCACGTTCCAGGGGTCACGTGCTTCAGGCACTTAAGCTTGAGAAGTGTTCTGGGTTCTCCACCGATGGTCTTTACTATATTGGTCGGTTTTGCAGGTAAAAAGACAGAACTAAATCTTATCCTTGTTTTTGTGGCTATTACTAGAACTAGAATTAGTAACTGATTTTGAATGGTAATAAATATTATTAATATATGTTTTTTCTTTTTATTTGGTTAATACTACTACATAAAGATTCATGGTAAGTGCCACCTGTGATTCGTGGGGGGTTTTGAGAGTTTGTGCTTCATTTAATGATTTTGGATTTCCAACCTTTTTGTCAGTTACTATTTCTTGAGAGTTTTTATTGGCGAGTGATATACTGAATTGAGAAACTAAATAAGGGAAAAAAAAAACTTTTGAGTTTAAAGCAAATATACTTTTGAATTTGTTATGCATTGTATGCAATGAAAACTCTTTTGTTTATCGATTGTTTTTCATCAAGGAAATTTCTGTTTCTTGATATAACAAAATTCGTTGAGGTAATATTTTAGTGTTTTATTATTTTCTGAATTTTCAGTGCTCAATTTGTAATTCCAGGTGGTGTTGTTCCTTTGTTCTGTTAGTGTTATGTTGCACTTCAAATTGTTAAGTATGAGAAATATTGCCCCATTTCACTGCATTATCTGTTACTGATGAATCCAATATCTGGATATTGAATTATTGATTATGGGTGCAGTGCCAATATGTGGTAGACATAGCTTTCGAATTTCATTTTAGTCCCAATAATATCCAGAAATTATTTTGTGATCTCTGATAATTTGCCAAAAGATTAAAATCACCCTGAATCTTAAACTGAATTGGTTCATTTCATGCTGTTGGAGGTTCCCCATCCCACAAGTCAA
This sequence comes from Dalbergia cultrata, assembly GCA_031216105.1. NCBI lineage: Eukaryota > Viridiplantae > Streptophyta > Magnoliopsida > Fabales > Fabaceae > Dalbergia > Dalbergia cultrata. The sequence continues at coordinate 18,361 of JAVHNL010000132.1, read as the reverse complement.
TAGATTTGTTCAATGATTCATCATTGATTGATGAGAAGGCCTAAAGAAGATGGCATTCCTATATCCGTTGACTGAAATTTCCCTCATCAATTCCTTATAACTTGCCTGGCACATAATGCGGATTTCATTTGAATCCTTAAACATGATGTTGCGAGAAAGATTCAAATTTATGCTCTCTAAATTTAGCCAATCATATATTTTACCTTTCAATAAAATAATCGCTACGCTTTATCCTTTTGTCTTTTTATCCTCTCTCTAAAATTTTGAGGCTGTCTTGTATAATTTGAATTGGTCATCTCTATTTATCTCCTACGGTATTGGTTCATGTAGGATCGTAGTGACGTGATACGTATCTATGTATACTCAGCGAGAGAATTTAGGAACTGATTTAGTTAATAACTTAATACTATATTCAACTTCTAATGTACTTGCGATAAGATGTGCCTTTCATATTTGACATTGTAATTTTATTTGTAGCTGATTAATTCTGAGTTAATGCCAGCACTTTCCTCCCCCATTTTCTAAGTTATTTTCTAGGCATCTTTATTAGCAGCTTTTTAAGGCACATGAGATTGGATAAGATCCTCTCATGTTATTAAATAACATGATACTGTTGTATTATAAGGGATAGAAACAAATTTTGTTATGATAGGACTTACTATTATTGATAATTTGATCTATTATTTTTGGTTTTGTGTATTGCTCTCATTACATGATGCTGCCATGTTGGTGAATATGATTAGAGTATCCTAATCCTATTAGACTAAAGTGTGTTTGGTTTCATAGAACAGTTTTTCCTTTTTTGTTTTCAATCTATATTATGTTTTCAGGATTTTGTGAAAGAAATACAGAAGAGTAACAATGAAAACTGAATTTTGTGGTTTTCACTGTTTCTTTCACAAAATCCTAAAGGACATGAAACTAAACGAAAAAAGAAATGAAAACTGAGAGCTTTGTTTTTTGAAATCAATTGCACCCTTAAAGCGCAATGATGTGAGTCATTGCTTCTAGGATGTAGGATCATATGCCTGCAATTATAAATCAGTGCATCTCTGACTGTGAATTATTATTTGTGGCAGGAGTTTGAGAGTCTTGTTTTTGGAGGAGAGCTCGGTTGTTGAGAAAGATGGCAACTGGCTCCATGAGCTTGCTATGAACAACACAGTTCTCGAGACACTGAATTTTTATCTGACAGATTTTGCATCTATCAGAATTCAGGATCTTGAGCACATAGCGATGAATTGCCCAAACTTAGTCTCAGTGAAGATCAATGACTGCGAAATCTTGCACCTTGTCAACTTCTTTCGATACGCGTCTGCTCTGGAAGAGTTTTGTGGAGGTTCCTACAGCGAGGCACCGGAAAACTACTCGGCTGTGTCGTTACCAGCAAGGTTAACCCGGTTGGGTTTGACATATATTGGAAAAGATGAGTTGCCAATAGTGTTCCCTTATGCAGCACTCCTCAAGAAACTGGACCTTCTCTATGCCCTGCTGGACACAGAGGATCACTGCGCGTTAATCCAAAGGTGCCCCAATTTGGAAGTCCTAGAGGTTAGTTTCCAGAATCTTTCCTCTCATTAGATACTTGCAATGGTTGTTGTTTTAATATTTATTTCTATTACTTCTTCTAATCTAGGATTCCACGTTTAGCTATCTACCTCTATTTGTTTAGATGCAAGCTTATGTATAGTTGTATACCCAGCAAGCACACACATCCTTACTATTAAGATTAGGATTTCTATATATAGCTATATTATTTAGACATAGTGATTTAGATACCAAAATTGATATGTGGTGATAGTAGTTCAAAATACATGTGAATTTCAGCTATGTAAGTATTGAATTGATATTTTTGCCCTTAGTAATAGTATATGCATTATCATTAGTTAATATCACGTTTAACATTGATATATACACTTTTTTATATACCGATTATGATTTGGATTTTGTAAATGCTGTGTTAAAAAAAAAAAAAACACATTCTTCGTATGTCTATTGCTCAATAAGACTGTAAGCATGTTTTGATCTTGTAGATTGGGTCTAGCTTTTTTTTTTTTTTTCCTCCCTTACAGCAACATTATCTAAGCCGTTTCTTTTCTTATGATGTTGAATAGGTTTTTTGTCATTGCATCCTATAAACTCTGTTCTTATGTGTTTTTTCGTCACCCGAATTAAAGAAAAAAAAAACAATAGAAATGGATGTTGTTGATACTTTGGCAGAAGGCAATAGGTTAGTTTTAGTAAGTTAGCAAAGACTAGATTCGAGATGTTCACATAATGAACCCACCAAAATCTTTCCTTATGGGCAGTCAAGGAACGTAATTGGGGACAGAGGGTTAGAAGTACTTGCAAGCAGTTGCAAGAGGCTAAAAAGGCTTAGGATCGAAAGAGGCGACGACGACCAAGGAATGGCGGAAGAGGACGGCGTTGTTTCCCAAAGGGGACTGATCGCGTTGTCACAAGGATGCCCTGAACTCGAGTACATGGCAGTTTACGTCTCAGACATAACAAACGCGTGTCTGGAACACATCGGCACCCACCTGAAAAACCTCTGCGATTTCCGCCTTGTCCTGCTGGACCGCGAGGAGAAGATCACCGATCTGCCACTGGACAACGGGGTGAGGGCGCTGCTGAGGGGCTGCGACAAGCTGAGAAGGTTCGCGTTATACCTCAGGCCAGGTGGCCTCACTGATGTGGGACTCGGTTACATAGGGCAGTACAGCCCGCACGTGAGATGGATGCTCCTTGGCTACGTCGGAGAAACCGATAGAGGGCTCGTGGAATTCTCGAAAGGTTGCCCGAGCCTCCAGAAACTCGAGATGAGGGGTTGCTCTTTTTTCAGCGAGTATGCTCTGGCTGTTGCTGCGACCCGGTTAACTTCGTTGAGGTACTTGTGGGTGCAAGGCTATGGAGCATCACCAACGGGGCGTGATCTTTTGGCAATGGCTAGACCCTTTTGGAACATTGAGTTGATCCCTTCAAGACGCGTGTTTGCTGGTAACCGTAACCTCCCAGAAGAGACTGTGGTTGTTGAGCACCCAGCTCAAATTCTTGCATATTACTCTCTTGCTGGGCCAAGAAAAGATTTTCCAGATACTGTTATACCTTTGGATCCTGCGGCATATGATGATGATGATGACGACGACGACGACGACGTTGAAGACGATGACATGTAAACACTTGTAGATACCAATTTTTTTTTTCTTGTTTCTTTCTTTTCGGTACCTTTCAAAATCTTCGTTTGTAAGTGGTTGTGGTGTTTTTTTTTTTTTTTTATCAGTTAGAGGGGTTTTTTTCAATTTTCTCTTTGCAATTCCTAGACGGAGTCATGTAATAAGCTTGTGTTTTTGTAATTTGTAATTCAGAAAAATGCTTCTGCCAGCTCTTCCCTTTTCCACTGAGGATGCTCAATTTTGTGAATATAAAGTAAGGATTGTTTCTTATTTGTTATTTCACCCTCCCCCTGCTTTATCCATTTTCATGTTTGAGTTTGAGGTCGGTAGAAATTGACTCTCTCAAGATTGTTATTCACATTATTATATAATAACGCAAAAAGAGATAAATACGAATATTCTAATGATGTGAGCGTTTTGTGATCAAATTATAAATTTAGTTATTTGTGTTATCTTTTTTTATGCAGATTTCTATTTATTTTGTTTTATCATACAACTTGATTATATGCGTAAAAAGTATAAAAGCATCCATTTCTCAGATCAAGGGTGATTACTTGTGCATGTTACTAACTTCTCATTTTACAAAAGTCAAATTAAAAAATTGTTAGTCTTGTAAGGCTCCAGTTTTTAATCAGATTTATTTAAGGAGAATTTACTTTGGAAATTTTTTTTATTATTAATGAAAAATTAAGAAATTAATTTTTTATAAATTCATAATTAGACTTAAAATATATTCTTAGTACCTATAAATATAGATTGTTATGATTTTGGTCTCCTCCAAAAAACATTTTGGCTTTTAGTCCCTCATTTTTTTAATATTACCTTTTTGGTCTCTATCATTGGTTTGCATTGTCTAGTGGTGATGTTTATAAGGCTCGAAGAAATTTCAGGATATTTATAACAATAGAAACAAAAATTAATAAATAATTTGTAAGGACTAAAACAAAAATTACCTATATCTATAAGGATTAAAAACATATCTAATTATAATAATAATAATTTATTTTCTTATTAAGGATGGAAATTTCATATTCATTTTTAGATCAATCACTATTGGAGGAGCCAAATTCTTAAGATCAACAAGTAATTATTCGTTGGATTTTTAAAATAAAAAGGAAATCTACCATTTATTGATATAAGAAAAATGATACTAACATAAATAGAAGTTTCACAAGTATTTATGCAAGTTAATAAATAATAATTTACCCCTATTATAAGTTTTTAAATAATGAATATGGGTCAATTTTGAAATCAGTAAGTAATTTATAAAAGTAAAAAAAAAATGTACAAATATTTAGTCATAATATACAGCACAAGATGTTTGCTTGTGTCGGGGCAAGTTAAGAGACAACGTAAACATTACGTTATTTCATATGAGAAATTATTAGTATGCACTGTAGAGTAATAATCATGTAATAACATTCAAAACTAACCCATTCAACCATTTGTCCATCAGAATCAATCAACCCCCAAAAAAAAAAAAATTGAAAGATCTAGTAATAATTATTTATTAGTATGCGTTATTTTCTCTTTCACTATCATTCTTTTAATACCCAATGATAGGTGCAATAGGAGAAAACGATCTCTCATGAAACTGATATCGTAAGCAAATCCCAATTGAAAGTATGAAACTTTACCAGCGTTTCATGCACATTCATCTATGGCTATCTATGTCCTCCGATTCCATCAAAAACATCACAATAGAGATGTCTGATAAGGATTTATGGATACGTGGGCCAAACGAAATATGGTTAGAACTCTTTTTACATGGCGATAGCTGGGCCAGTTCGTTGTCGTTGCGTAGGTTAGTCCAAAAACGTTGTTGAAAAAAGTGAAAAACCGAAAACCCGAGTGTGTTTGCTCTAATAAAATAGTTCTTAGTTCTCGTGGTGGATTTTTTTTTTTTTATTTCGAAATTTTATGTACGAAATGGTAATAATTGGAGGAAAAAAAACACTAAAAAATGTTTCATAAAAGCAAACTCAGCTTAAAGGAATGGGAAAGATGCCTGAGTTGTTTGAATGAGGATATATATCCTCTATAGTGAGAAAAGTTATCAACTATAAAAGTGAATGAGTAATCACCATTAAATTATTTGTGGGACACAATTAGAAGCTATGTATTGGTCCAATGGTGATTAATATCTCATTTTCTCACTTTTCAACTATCTTCTTTTTAAAGGGTATCTAAATCCGAGTTGTGATGCAATTAGGATATTGGTTAGAAACAAAAGAAGAAGAAGTTTTTAAAGGTTTGAGCAAATTTAAGTGCTATTTAGTAGTTAAGTAATAATTTATTTTTATGAAAAATTCTTATACGTTTTAAGAGCAAGATAAAATATTTGTTATTTGTCATTTGTTATTTTTAATTAACATATCAATTATTGCATTAAAAATATTAGAAAAATGAGAAAGAATGATAACCACAAAACTGATGTGTTAACTAATAAACGAAACATAGCAAATATTTTGCCTTACTATCGCACCACCTAAGGAAAAAAAGGGCTCATCTTATGCATTGTCTTTTTTTGGTTTTTTGGCTTGGTGTTATGCATGTGTTAAAGACTTAAAAGTAGCTAATAGCTGTGCAGATCTCCTTGGTAAAGAAGAAGCTTCAAAGCACTATCATAATAATAATAATAATAATAATAATAAAGAAGGTGTTAGGGCGGGGGAGCCCAACAGCAAAAACTTCCTCCTTCTACCCAACTCGCAGACATCAAAGCATAGTACCCAGTCCACATTATATACTACTCATTTAGTTCATTCTCAACCGATGTGGGACTTCACTTCTCACAGTTAACCTTGTTGCCTGTGGTTGTGGGAGATGGTACCAGCTGGGATGAGCGATTTATCTGAACCGACTCTTTTAGTGTTTTATTTGTTAGTATCCAGCAGCTAGTTCCTTCTATTTATAATTTTATTGGGCAGTACTTAGTAGCTAGTTTCCTTTGTATCTTTCTGTGATGTACAAAAGAAATGGTGGACATGACACACATTTATACTTGAAGAGCTTCATATGCTAATTTCAGAATTTAGTGGTGGAGTCCTTTTAGTTATACCCTTGAATTATGACATGTTCACCATTCAGCTGGAGACCTGAAGTACTCTTATCTAACTGGCTGGGACATTTATGCTTACCCCCTTTTCTTGTTCCATGATTTATGTCTTATATATAGAAAATTATTACTTCTCCAAATCAAACACTACTATCATTGTCAAAATCCTCTTATCCATGGCATAATACGGGTTAGTATTAATATATTAATTATATTTGTGCATACATATATCCCTATAAATATAGTAGCACGCATAAGAAGGCATAAATAAGTCAACCCCACTACCCTTACTACCCATCCCTATAGAGTTCCCCACAAACCTCCCTCCACAAGAACATCTCCTTAGCCACGAGCACAGTAGCACTCCACTCCCCTCAGAAATGAGAAGGAACAACATGCAAGACGTTGATTTTCAATTCATTGGTAGACTTTATAAAATATTATTCATTCTAGGAAATGTTATTAATTATTTATGTAAAACAAACTTTGACTTCTATTTTTGTAAATCGATCCGAATGAGAAGAGCACTTCCAGAAGAATTAAAAATAAAATAAAATTCACTTCTTATATATATATATAGTACTGTAGTCTTGGGAAATAATAAACTTAAATTACTATATTTTGTAAAGCAACTTTACTTAAATAAAACCCTCGAACGATGCATTATGCTATTTATGGGACTGTTTGTATTTATTTTTTGGGTAGTGATAGGGGCTATTTGTAAGAAATGACATAGAATCCATTTGTTAAAACTTTATATTACTATATTAAAAGGAAAAGAAAGAAAGTTAAGAAAATTTTGGAATATAAAACACCTAGTACTATTAATTTCTGGACAAAAATATAAAATGAAACAATTCTAATCTAAACTAGGACCGACCAATATATATGCTTATTCTCACTAAGACGAACTCACACACACACACACACACACACACACACACACATATATATATACATGGTAGTCTTTTCTAAGATCAAAACAATTAACTGTAGTTTGATTTGAACTTTGAAGAGCTAAATCGATCAGCACTATCTTTATTCCTAGTAATAGTTTTAGTATGAAAGAACACACCTGCATAGTGCAATAGGGGCTAAAGAATATGTTATTGGGGGGTTCTCAAGTAAAATAAAGAATCAAAACAAAGCATGATGCTTAGCAAGACCAGTAAAAGAAGGAACAACGCTGACGCCACAGTATCGCCACCCCAGAAAAGTAGATTGGTGGAAACATAAATATCAAAGGAGGAACTATGGTATTGGCTGAGAATCAAAACTAATGACAAAAGGTGGTGGCTGTGATAGTGTGAAGTGTGAGCCACATTGGCATATGCTTACGTGAATCTGCCCCATATTCTTGGCCCAATGAAGCATGGGATTCTTGTTTTGAGTGGAATGCAAACTCGGATTCGACTAGCCAAAGGTGATGCTGATCAAACATGGTCAACTTGCCCATATTGCTCCCTCAGAAAGCAAATGATTATTAGCAATCTCAGGGACAAAAAGCTTAGTACACCCTAATGCTGCACAAAATTACAATAGCAATTCTCGGTAGCTGTCTTAGCAAGAGAAAAGTTTTGTTTGTTGCATTAAAATATAAGAAAAAACAAGTGATAATGATGATCCACAAAGTTAGGGAGTGTTTGATTACAGAAAACGATTTTTAGTTTTTATTTTCTATTTTCCTGTTTCTTGAATTTTGCGAAAAAAATGTCGAAAATTATAAAATTTAATTTTCAATTTTTGTTTACAGTTTTTATTATCGTCTTCACAAAATCTTAAAAAACAGAAAAATTGAAAATTATTTTTTGAGACCAAATGCAACCTTAGTATATCAAGTGATGGATAGTACAACACAATTTTTCTTATTCTTGTTGTAAGAGCATGTAACATATTTTAAAACTGTGATGCAAGTGCTCTAGTGAGTCAGCCACATCAGCAACCGAGCTAGCTGCTCGAGGTCTTGTGGAGTAGTTACATAATTAGTAGTTTCCATTTCAGAAGAACGAGAGTTTCAATTTTGGGATATCTTAACTTGAGGTTATTATTTCTTTTATTTTGGGCCTTGCTGCTAGTATTGGAAACTGCTAGGCAGAACATTGGTCAAGTGTCATTATGCGGTTCACTTTGTAGCTTATTGGATAAGAATGATTGGGGGCTTCTACCTTGAAAAGTTTTGAAAGCTATGCATCAAAGCATTTTATTAATACACATGTTATCAATGAATAGAATTTAATTATTAGTAATGTTTTTCATATTGCTCTTGAGACTTAGCATACCTGAATAGTACATCATATGATTTAGATCGAGTCTCCAACTAAGTAGACACAATCACAGTCAGACAGAAGAAGAGATAAAGAGGAAAGCTTCAATAGAAGTCCATTCCAAATTTACAATTTTTAAGGATTGAAAACATTATTGCAGTTTCCTTTCATAGTGTCCATGAAACAAGTAGCTAGCTTGATCAGGTCATCTACATTAATCATACATAGCAATGATCTATGCAAGCAATTGGGTTTATTATTTATTTTTAAACAACATCAAAGAGTTGAAATTACACTGCATGAATACCAAAAACAGCTTCATTATTGAAGTCCCTAGAAGCTGTCCTAAAACCCGGGATTCTAAACTTTGCATAAGCCTCATGGAAAGCACAGTCATAGAGATCCTGCCCTTGCTGTTTTAGGGCCTTGGAAGCCGTATCAGATGAAGCTGGCATCAACAAATCATCACAATTTGGGTTGAAAACCATGACTGATCCATCGTTGTAGTGATTGATCCAATCCAATTCTACTTTTGGCATGCTAGTCAGCTTCTGCTGAGGTGCAAGCATGTGATGAGACTCATTGAACAAAATGGGCTTGTTCTTATCCAATGTGGCAGTTTCTGCTAGGTTAACAGTTGTTATATCATGGATGCTAGGCCTCCTCTTATCTTTCCCTCCAGAAACCTTTTGCCTTATGTAGTACTTCTGGGCATGGCTAGCTACTTGTGTGGGAGTCTTTGTGACAACAAAATTGCGAGAAATGTTTCTCCAATCACCTTTGCCATACTTTAGGAGACCCATCAGAAAACGCCTGTGTAATTACATAACCAATGATCAATGTCAAGTTCATAAAACACAAAAGATTGAGATTGAATCAGCTCAAATAGCAAAAGCAATAGCTTGCTCTTTGATTTTGGGCATGCATGCAGTTCAAAATTTAATTTTACTTACACAAACTCACTGCTCAAGTTATAGTTTTGCTACTTTGCTAGATTTACAAAGCAGCATAGTATACAATTCAATTGGCTGTGGGATAAGGATAACAAACCACTGGATCCGTGACAAATTCAAGGAAAATAAAAAGAACAAAGATTAAAATATTCAATTATTGACTGATTGTTTGGTATGAGTAGAGTAGCTTGAGTAATATGATCAATTCATTAGAAGGATTTCAGTATCAGTATCTTTTCCTGCTCGAGTTAGAACTGTTTTGAGGAAATTCAGAAGAGAGTAAAAGATCAAGACATAGGGGACTATTGGAGATATATTCCAAAAGATTGATGGAAAACTCACCTGTGTTCCTCTTCAGTCCAGGGGACCCCTTTCTTCCTTTCCTGATCAGAACCCCTGACAGTGGCAGGCCTCCTTCTGCATCCATCATAGTTCTGGTTGTGAACCATCTCAAAGGTGAAAGAAGAGGAAACATACCCGGGAACCGGAACCTCGCCGGCTTCGATTTTGGTGACATCTTCTTCCAATTCCCTGTATTGCTTGATCACATCATACACAGTCTTCCCAGGGATCATTTCAGCCACCTTCAGCCATCTGTCTGGGGTGTCCTTATCATAGATGGCAAGTGCACTCTCAAACTTCTTATTCTCTTCTATAGTCCATTCTGTGCTGCAGTGGCTCTCTTGGACAAACCAATTTGAATTTGACATGAAACAAGGAGCGTACAAGGTTTCCAATTCCATACCTTAAAATCACAAAAGGCTTACTGAAAAAATAAAATAAAATTCCCCTACTTGAATGAAGTCCCTAAAGTGATGGAAATGAAGAAGAAAGAACAGACTAGAAAGGGGTGCTCAGAAAACACAGAAGAGAAGCACAAAAAGAAAGAAATTATAGAGGTTTGATTCAGAAAGGAGCACAGAATTCAGAATCTTTTAAGTGTGATCAGGAATCTACTTTCCTTGACGGCATAAACTTGAGAATCTATAAAAGTCATACCTTTTAGAATCGAAGAGAATCTTGGAAAAATCATGGTGTACCAGACTTTTGATGAGTGAGTATAATCCTAGAGAGAATTCTGATGAAGCTAAACAAAACAAATAAAGATGTTAGTTTATTGTGATTGAAACCAGACACATGATAGCACTTCATCAGCACCCAAAAAAAATATTGTTCTCTTCTTTTCTCTTATATTAAGGTGAGCGTACAAATTAAAGTTGAATTCCAAGGAAAGAAGATAAAAAATATAGGAACAAAACAAGAGCAAGAGGATGGAAGAGGGTGAAGAAAGCTAAGGCCCAATTGAGAAAAGAGAGAGATTCTTTTACAATGAGGAAAGGAAAAGCGGGAAACTGTTTCCTTTTGTCGTTTCTTCATGAGGAAGCAACTATAAAAGCAAAATACGTTACAAATAATATTACAAAGTGAAGATGCACCAAAAATATATGTGTATATTAGATTGTGAAAACTAGGTACTGAGAGAGTACGAATCAGGGTATTGAATCAAAAAATGGATTAACATTTGGAATACTTCACAGTCCCATAGTGAATAGTTTGGTTAAGGATGGGATTGGAATGTCTCATTTGGCTAGGAGCTATAATTAGTGATAGTTAGCTCCCTAATCACGGGATTCATAAAGGTTTTAATAAGGGTAAGAGTGAAAAATTATAAACTTTTTTGTGGCAGAAAAAGTATAATTCTCCTCCGGATATAGGTCTAATTACAATGCCGTATGAGTATCAAATTAACCTAATGTGCTTGTTTTTGGAAAATAGATATAGAACTGAAATGACCAAATAAAAAGAGAAGTTGATAAGACAACTCTCAGCAAAGATGCACATCTGAGCAATGATATTGGCCTCATGTTGCCTCAGCCCTCACAGATGCGATCAGTAGCAAGGCACTTACAGCCTCAATGGACATGATGACGCCTTTAACATTTAGTTCTAGCTTTTAACTTGGGTGTATTTGGTTGCGGCTAAAAGTGAATTTTATAAAATTACACATGAAATTTCTTTACTCATTTTTTTACCCACAAGCAAACATTTAAGAAGTAGGTGTCATACGCATTTTGCATGAACTTGATGCTTCTTAAAATGACAAAATAATACAAATCCCAAACTTGCTTGAATTTTTGTATTTTTTTTGTTAAGGAAAACAGACTTTTTGTACCTTAGCTTGTAGATGCAAATTCTATCAATCTGTTCTTTATGGATTAATTTTATTTTGATTTTAATACTTGAAATTTTAAATCTCTCTTATAATCTTATTTATTCATCCTTTTAAACTCCATAGGAGCACAAATACCATGAATAAATGAGATTTACAAGAGATTTAAAATTTGACATAACCTCTGAAGTATACAGACCTTGATCTATTGTGACTGTTAATGTTTATTTTGCTTCACACTTACTGACAGAATAAGGCATCGTTATCATATGACACTAGTAGTTTATAAATTTCTTAGGGTACGATGACAGTGCAAATAATTTATACTAATTTATGTAAGCTGCTCAAAATTTTCACCATTATTCAATATTGTTGACGACTTGTACATTTGCACCTCTGCTTTAGTCTGTAACATTTAATGCTGTACTATTTTGATGGCCAACATAAGTGTAACTATTAATGAACATATTAGTTTGTTATTTTTATCAAAAAAAAATATTAGTTTGTTATTATTTTAGCATTTAAAAAACGTGAGTGTTCATTGAAACATTTTTTTTTTTATAATTAGATGTGATTGATTAATAAAAAAAGTGAGAACAACTATCATATTTAATGGTGATAAAATATGTGTCTCACTTTTTTGTATTAAAATAATATTTTTGTTTGTCTTCTATCTTTTGATAAATAGAATATATAAGCACCCCGTGAGCAAGACGCGCTTGTAGCTCAGTGGATAGAGCGTCTGTTTCCTAAGCAGAAGGTCGTAGGTTCGACCCCTACCTGGCGCGCTTTTTGTTGTCGTTTTCTGCCCTTATGCCTTTCCTTTGCTCCAAACTGACGCAACTGCCACCAACCAAGCTAATTGGTCAATATGCTCATGTTTGTGGTTTGCCACTTTAAAGAAGATTATTAAATCAATTTGAATTTTTAACAAGCACGTACATTGCTCTTTTATGCATCCGAAAATTACATATATTGTACCCTAAACTTGGTAAAAGCCAAAAGCACTTATGAATTGATTGCTATATCTAAAGCACCTAAAGCAAATTTTTATTGGTTTTTGCTACAAATACAATAACCTCACGAACTGCCACAAACGATTTTTGATGTCTACCCTTTATGCCATGATATCACTTCTCATTTCACCTTACGGTTTTCCAAATTTTCCATTCCTTTTGTATCATAAACTCTAGCACTTTGGAAGATCCTTGGGAGGTGGAAGCAAGGACTCATTAGGGCCTTTTCCATCGTGTACCAAGAATGCCATCTTAAGTCCCCATGTGGTGTGTACTTCCAAGTGGCAATGCAGGAACCAAACACCTTCACAATAATTCACACACATTATATCCAAAAATTTAGCCAACATAATCTAAATCTCCTGACAAACTCATTGTTAGATTATACACTTTTCATATCTGTTGCATAACTTTAAATCAGGCATAACAAAGTAATGGTTGAAAATTAATTTAATGAAGAAAAATGCCTTAATCATAATAACTTTGATAAAATAAAGTGACATGACCAATCGCTAATCATATTATATTAATCTTAATCTGACAAGTAAATTCTAACATTTTTTTCTTTATTATCTAACATTTTTTCAAACAAAAAAGAGAAAGTGATTTGTAGCTACCTGGGTTGTTTGCCCTGAATCTGATTGCTATCCATCCACCATTTGGTATCCCAACTGTGTTTCTCTCAACTGGGTCAACAAGGTTAAAGCTTAATGGATCCTTCTCTGGATCAAAGTTCCCTAGTCCCTGCCCAACAACAAAGAAATTGTACCCATGCAAATGAAAGGGATGGTTTTCAGGTGCAATCATAGCAGTGCCTTGGAGAACAATCTGAACAGTTGAATCGAAATTCAGCCTGTACAACTTTGTGCCATTATTGGCCTGCATATTAGCTGGTTGAGTACCAGTGTAATTGAAAATTATTGGTGGTGTTGCTGGAAAATCAACAGTGAAAACACCTGGGATGTTATAGTAATATGCTTGAAGAAGTGACATGGTTGGCATCACAAAGGTGAAATTGTTAATAGCAGACACCAGCTTTTGACCATTGAGACATGTAGCACATGGGTTAACCCCAACAGTTATGGCAAAGAAAAGGGAATGATCTATGGTTAACGGAACATTTGAAGGGTAGTCCTTTGAATTAAGGCTCTTAAGGGAATCAAGGAAACTAAATGTTAATGGAGTTGCATTAAGAGCAGGAATTGTGGTTAGTGTTGTTTTGGGATAAGGGGGTGTCTCTTTGTAGCGAAGTGTAGCAAACGAAGTCAAGTTGTCAAAGCCAATTGGGGCATCCATGAAAGGTGTTACTGCTATTAAGTACTTGCCAACCTTTTGGTTAGCAGTTAAAAGGACATTGGTGGTTTGGCCTGGACTCAAGAATATTGAGTCAATCTCAAAAGGCTTAACATAAGATGCATCTGCTTCAACCAGAGTCAGTGTGTGGCCTGCAATTTTGAAGAATAGCTCATCGTTCAGAGCAGCATTTATAATGCGCAGCAGATAGGTCTTGCCACTTTCAACATGTAGAGTATAACCTGCACAGTCAAATCCATCAAAAAAAAAACCTGCACAGTCAAATAATAAAGCTCTATAGATATCTCCTGAAGAAAAGTGATGAAAATTTATTACTGATATCAGGCTAGAAAAAATGGCAAGTTTAAAATAAGAGATCAATTTTGATATCCAGACATTTTTTTTTTTCGATAAGTAGAAAACGGTAGACTCTCTAGATAGAAATATAAGTACATCAAGTGTTGAAACCGACATAATTATATGAAAGACAAAACAAATGGAAACAACACTAAGAAAATGAAACTTCAAAACCTTGATATCCAACCATATATTGTTACATGTGCTAATTCTGAAGTAATAATGATAGAAGTCAAATATTTTTACTAATATAACGATAAATAATTGAAAATCTTGATCAAATATTTTTGTATTATCAGTGAATTAAAATTAAATCCTCAAAATAAACCGCTCTATGTTCGTACCCTGAGAGGTGCAACCGGGAACTGGTCCTGGATGGCCATTGATGGTATGTGCATCTGATATGTTTGGTGGCATACCAGAACTTATGGCCTGATTGACGACGGCTTCAACATCTGATTTCCACCATTCACCTGTACCCCATACAAATCAAAGTTTAATACAAAAAGGAATACAATTCACAAGTGCTAAGGAAAACATAGTTCAATGATCAACAACACAAAAAGTTACCTAGAATGATTATCTTTTGTTTGTCAGGTTTGGGAAATGGATAAGGAATGCCTCTCTTAGGCAAAATGACAATGGCACCATGGACTGTGGCCCTTAACCAGGTGATATGTGCATGCCAGAGGAGTGTGCCCCTTTGACCTGTGATGGTAAAGTTGTAGATATAGCTCTGCCCTGGTTGAATTGGGCATTGTGTGACATATCCTGGCCCATCATACCAACCATTTCGAAGCTGTTTGATTCCATGCCTATCATGTACATCCAAAAATGATTATCTAGTCCCTTTTTTTTTTCTCTTTTCACTGCAAGCTTTCTCAATTCCTTGCAATTTTGTTTAGAAGTAGAAAATTCTCACCAGTGGAGTGTAACATTGTATTTAACATGGTTAGTGACCCTCACAATTACAGTATCATCCTCCCTTGCATAGAGAGTTGGCCCTGGGAATTGTCCATTGACCGTGACAAAAGACTTCGTTGAGCAAAGCTTTGTTGTATTCTTCAAGACCACCTGGTACATATTTATCAACATGAATTGTTTGTTTCCTTCACTTTTAGTATAGCATCAATTGTTGTATTCATAGACAGCAATGTGTCTCCACGCAATCCTACTAATGAGTACGGTATAGTGATTTGTGATATTATTTTAACATAAGATTGGCATGGCTTTTCAACGAAATTCACTTACCTTAGATAATGTCAATCATTTTTCTACTTTATTATTATTATTTTTTTCAAATCTCATGTGCTATGAACTTGCAAAATCGAGCATAGGAAAACGTTACTTACACCAAACTTGTAATGACGCACCAAGGACTGAACAAAGGATGGAAATAAAAGAGCCACCAGAAGTATTGCCAGAATTAGGCGTGGCTCCATTCTTTGCAGCATTTAATTTTATCTCTTCTATTCTTCTCTGACCCTTATTATTAAACTCCTCTCCTTTGATTGAATATTAATAAACGAATAAGTACCTCATCAGCATTATATATGACAATCTTTGATGCCATGTCGTTTTACGTAAGGTAGGTGTGACTGAATAATGCCAGCCATGTATTATAATTTTTAAACAAGTTTTCTTGCATGCTACACAAGGTAGTCCTCATCTGTCCCAACTTATGCAATTTGCAGCTGACATAAACCATTTGTGAGTTGAAAAATACTGCTCAACTGCAAATACTCCTTTTCCCATTAGTCATTATATTTTCAATAGCATGAATCTTCATTTTTCTTAACCATCTCTTTCTCCTGTATGTATGTATGTGAAACTTCACTCTTCCAGAAGATATACACAGTTATTCATAATAACAAATACTGGACTAAAGCTGTGGGTAATTAATGATCCATTCATATTTAGAGAGAGACTCAAATGTCATTAACAATTGAATTTTATGGTTGAGCTATGGCTTTCGGTTCATGCACTTCATGACGTTGATTGGATGTATGGGTGCTCATGACATGAGTTTAACTCGGGGTTGATCTGAGTAAATGTTGTTACCGGATTCTTTTTTTTTCTTTACCCAATAATGATTTGATTAGCAACCAACGACTAGGTTTGGTAATGCTCTTGAGAAGATGCTCTGGCAAATGAAAATATAAGCTAATTTTTTCTGTTTGGTTATTTTGGAGAATTAAGTCATAAATACTCTTAATTTGATGTTTTAAAAGCATAGAAGAGATGTAACAATGAAAAAGTACAGAAGAGATGCTCCATAAAGGGCGGAAAAAAAAAATCTTAAGAAGCTTGCCGTAACATCTCAACTCACTAAAAGGCACATCTTTTTCAATGATAATTTTCTGATTCTATCTCAAGAGATGCTGCTTTTATACTCCACCAAAATCACCTCACGAGGCCAAGAAAACTCCCATATTTTTGGCATTACACAATAAAGTTGGATTCCTCACATCTCTTTCCAGCAGTTAGCTGGATTTGAAGGAGTTTGATATCTATCATTGGTAAAAGACTAAAAGATGTGTTTATCCTCGCGGTTTACCAATTTGGGAGGCGAAACACACGGTAATGGGCTTTAACTGTTCTCTTGTTTTTTCCTGGTATTACCAGCTACACACTTCCGGACACACAGTGACTTTATCTAGTATTTTCAAGGTATACATCACCGGACGCATAGTGACTAATTCTCTTAAGTACTGTAGGCATATTTAAGGAGCTAGGGCTATGAATTTTAAATCTAATGCATTCCCAAAGGATTGATCCCTCAACCTAGGGGTGTACAAGAGACGGGTTGCGCCGAGTTGGACAAAACCCGAACCCGTCCCGATTTTTAGATCGGGTCAAATTTTAAAACCCGAACTCGACCCGATAATGACCCGACTATGTCCCGGGTCGTACCGGGTCAATCCGGCATTTGAACAATATACGAGAATTTAGATATTGTATATAGTAAAGTTAAAAAATTTTACAAGTAAACAACAAAATTTTAGGGATATTTTACGATATAGGTTTCAAAATAAACTATATCAATGTAAAAATAATATCAAGTTATCTAAAATATATTTCTTGAACTTTAAAATCTTATATTTTTCATAAATTATTATAAAAATATATATCTCTTAAAGAATTATTTGACTTCAGGCCGGATCGGGTCAACCCGACGTATGACCCGAACTCGACCCGAAAAAATGCACCGGGTCAAATTGCAAGACCCGAACCCGTCCCAATGAGCTTCGGGTCGAGCCGGGTTGATGAGACGGGACGGGTCATGAACACCCCTACCTCAACCCATTATACTGCTTAAGGAAGAAAAGAGCTCTTACCGGTTACCACCTTACCTGGCCCTCGCCCATTGATTAACTGTTTTCTTGTATTGAATTGAGAAGTGAACTGGAAAAAAGTTCAATTTCGGATGATGGTCATTGGTGAGAATATCAATGTTAAAATAAACACATGCATATCCAATTGCGTAGAAATATGCTACAGAAAAAATCAGGGCATATATAAAGAAGAAAGTAACATACCAACGCCAAATAATCATCCTCACCAATACATCATGTGGCTTCATTCAGTACTCAACGTAGACAGCCAATTTTTATCAATATAAACATGAAGGTTAATAATTGTCTTATAGTGGGAGAAGCATTTTATTTTATTTTATTTTTATTTTTTCTATAAACGAGGCTCTCAAACAAGAAGAGAGGCCCAAAGTTCACGTATAAAAAGCAACGTCTGAAAAGCAAAACTAAGGAACAGGCCACTGCAGTGGCTACGTTATGCTGCACCACTCACTAATCACGATTCATAACATAAATCTATCAAACACCTCTCCTATCAGGAATTTTCAGCACACGTCAGGTTCTGAGTTCAAAGAACTCCATAATCGTCAATTGTGCACCGTGGAAGAAGCTATAGCAACACCTTTTTATTTTTGGAGTAGGTAAAGATGGTTCATAGTGTGCCTTTGGTTTATTGAGCATTTCATAGATACACTTAGGGATCACTCACAAACGAAGGAATTTAAGAATTAAATTCAAGTCACCACGATATATAGTAAAAGAT